>CABFWB010008010.1:0-20607 GCA_902151455.1 Timema bartmani
TATATTGAGGTATTCTATGTTTGGGAAAAGTGATATAAGTCAAACTCTAATAAGTTTGCTGTTAGAAATAAAAATCCAAATGATATAATTCACTTTGGAGTGATTTGTCACAGGGAAAAATGGTACAAGTGTACTTATGTCTCTTTTCCCGAGCATTTATTTATTTTAAGTAACAAGGAAAAGTGCCATATTTCGACTTATGTCATTTAGACCAGAAAATATTATATTAAAACAATAGATAAAAGAGTCATATGTCAACATTCATAGTTTTTTTTTATACAAAGTGGTCTATGACCCTGTGCCTTTTTATTAGCCATTCTTTGCGTTTAATTTATTTTATATTCAATAATATCTTTCCCTGCTTATGAGTCTCACGAGACCCAGCGCAAACACTCCCAATCACCAATGTTCACCTCACAGTGTAATATATACTAATGCTACTGTAGTTCTTTTACAGCTCATTTCACCTGATTCATTTCATAAGGTATTAAGTTCATTCACGAGGTTAAGAGTCACGACAGTGACTCGGTACTCAAACAGAAAATCAGCCCTTTCTAAGATTACCTAGATTGGCGCTTCTGTCAATTTGGATATTCTTACTCGGGCAAAAGCCGAATGGCAATAATTTACATTTGATGCCTAAGATCAATCGGTGGTGAGTCTTCTTACAGAAACAAATGTCTTAGGTTCGATTGCCAGCAGTTGAAACCAGGGAATTGATCACGTTTAAATTATATTTTTTCTCCACGCCAAGTGATGAATCAGTGATCTTTGGGATGGTTTCTGGACTGTGGATTTCAAATCAGTGCCTCTAGGTCGTCTCACTATAGATTACTCTAGAATATTTGATTGTGAGCCACAGGTTTAAGACAGCACTTTACAATATACTAAATATACTAAAGTGCAGGGGTTCAAATCCTGGTCCACTGGCTGCCACTCTCTTTGATCAGTTAGGGGTCTCCAGCTCAAATGATTATATTTGACATAGGCTTGGTAACAACATATTTACTTTTGGTTAGAAACAATTAAAATTACTCTAAGGAGGTAAGGACAATGAAGGACTCCCGCATATGCGTGGAGAGAGAGACTGGGAAACACCTCACTGGAATTAGAAACCGGATCTTCCATACCTCCACGAAAATGCTGTACACTCCATTTCTAACACCTAGTATTTTTATAACTTTTAGAAGTGTTCGTTAGGTGGGGGTTCGGATTTCTGCTAATTAGTATTCACTTATATCCTCGCAATATATCGGCCAGCCAGTGACGTGGTGATAGTACGGTTTAAGGAGTAAAAAAAACCAGGGGTCATATCTCTGTCAATTGTACTAAGAGCAGGTTTCCATTGACGGTTTATCACTCTCCTTTTCACGCAAATGTGGGTACATTAAATTCCTCAACTTTACCAAATTAGCGTGTATAATAGCGCCTAACCGGTGCACATGATATAAATGATTGTAAGCCCGTCTCTTTGCTTCAATGTGTGTACTAGTTTTGCAGACTAGGATATGCACAAAATCCAGTCCTCCCCTGCCGTTAATTTATCACTATGAAAGATTAAACCATCATTTTCAGCCATGTGGTGAAACGAACCCGGGACCCTTGGCTCAGTGGACAGACATGCTAACAACTGATCTAAGGTGTCGGCTGAACATATTAATATTTACTTAATAATTCTATCTATCACTTTACTACCGGGAATAAACGGATAAGCCCCGGGACTGCAATCTTTCTCTTTTGAACCGTCCTCCTCTTTGTTACATAAGTAAACAACCTCCACGCCCTTGTCTTAATCGATTATTGCCTTGAGGGTATTTTATTGCCCTTCCAATCGGTGTGACCAACCGTGTTTATTTTTGTCACAATCTATTTTGGAAACAGGATGTGGAAATTTTTATGTTGCAGACATGTATTTCGGGCAGACACGCAAATTTAAAATAACCTTTTGAGAATGGCACTTAATTCTAATTTACTCCCCATAAAATTATATTAATATGTAAAATTTCATGTAAGTATCAAAAAGTGAACGATTGTAGCTCCACTATTACGCCTAAGTTATGCTAGGTTTGGAGATTATTTTCATATTACGCCCAGGATACGTTAGGCATGGCTTAGCTCTGTTTGTCACCTCCTCGAGCCGGCGCCTCGGGGGCCGCCCGGTTCGCACGGCCCTTGAGCCACCCCTGTATAGCTGCAACCAGGATATTTTATAAGTCTTAGGACGGTCACCTATCTTACGTTGACATTCTCTGTTTATACAAACCTTCTGTACCGTGGTCATACAGATTCCAATGGCCGGTGAATAGCTCGAAGTTCATTCGGGGACACACTGATTTTACTAGCGTGTCATCAAGTGTTGCCAAGATAAGCAGCATTAGTTAAAACTGTACCTGTGAATTGTTCACACCCCTCAGTAAAACACTCATTAGTCAGGTATCGAGGGGATTGTATTCCCGTGTGAGGTATGTAGAGCAGAGCATATGTATGATTTGTCAAATAGGGCTCAAGTGGGTGAGAACATATCACAGGTACAGTTTTAACGATGTCTGATTCCCTTGCAACACTCCACGATACTACACTGACTGACTTAGTAGCAGTTTTGTACCCGGTATTTCATCAGAGAATGTAGTTTAAAATAGAACCTCTGCAAGGTCTAGGAAAGATTAGGACTAGGGTAATTTACACATAAACAAATACTATGTATGTACAAGTGTGTCTTCAATTTATTATATTACCTAATTAATTGACATTTCAAAAATGGTGGTGCTGGCATATTCCTGGCCGCATAGTTTTAGTTACGATATAATTCTTCATCAAATCAGTTTTTTAACTTTCGTTTTTGTTTTGCTCAGTTTTATAGCTCTTTGCTACCTTGTGATGGTTGTTTATGTATTATGACGAGTGCTCAAGTACGTTCGAGATACATCAGCTTTGGTAAGCCATAGGAAGGATGGTAGGAATTCCAGATGGGTGGAAGGTAAGATATTAGAGGTACTGGGAAGGAGGAAAGGGGGGCTACTCGGCGAGAGGCCATGGTGAGCAGGAAATAGGATGGCAGGAATGTTCGGTGAAAGACCACGGTGAGTGGGAGTCAGGAAGGGAGGAGTATTTGGCGAAATACTTAGGTGACTGGGAAGAGGGATGGTACTCATGGTAGGAGAGCTTGGCGAAGAAAGACATGTGTTATTCACAATGGTTTATTTCTCCCAAGTGGGGTGGTGCCAGTGTGGTGCTGCACAACGAATAATTAAATTATCTGATGGGCCCATCGTTCTCTTTTACCCCAATGCCGGGTGTTTCGTGAGGAGTAGACTTGTGACCGAGCGGTCACGAAGAGGGCTTATTGTGGTTCAGTGACCCTTGAATTATAGATTACCTACTTACTTAATTACTAGGTTCAAAAGTGGTACACGACTTACTATAATAGACACTTGACACGTTGCTAGTTTTAGAATGTTCACATAGGTGATTCTTTAGGCTGGGTTTATATTAATGCATAGCTAATAGTAATAGTGCATAGAACATAGTACAAACAAGTTGAAACACATTATTTTTAATGGTAGCATTTATAATCGATAAATAATGAATAGTACACAATGCATGAAGCTGATATTAACTTCTTACGTTATGCATGGACTTGAGCACAGACAGACTTGAGGCGCATTAGCCAATGAGAATGCGAGAAGAGACTTTAGCCAGTTAAATGTCAGGATACACAGTATAAGTAAAAGGTCTTCTTTAAATGTTTGAAATGCCTTGTTATTAACGAACTTTATTTGTTTTAGCATCAATGTATACGATTGTAAATATAATTAAAATTAAAGTTATATATTTCATTTTAGATTCTGTTATTAAGATGTAACCCCCTTCGGTATGGGGGTTAGATTAGTCCCACAGTACCTCCTGTTTGTAGTAAAAGGCTACTAAAAGGGGAAGCTTCTGTACAGGACGTGCCTCATGCAGGAAAATTCTATCCTATATCTTCACTTTAAACTCCTTTTCACCTCCTTTTATTCTTTCTTCCCTTTCTCTCTCCTTCCTTCTCCTCCCTTCTCTTTCTCTTTCATTACTTATTTCTTTCCTCTCCCGTCCGTTCAGTTCTGTGCAGAAGCCCCTTCGTTGACAACCTTGGCAGATCAAACGGCTTTCTTCGGACAGTTATTGAATACCACTGCACTCGAGCTCCATCATTAAAGTTAGCCAGTTGCAATATCTTAGTAGAAGGGCCTTAGGTATGATGATAACCAGGCACCCTACTTTGAGAAAAGAGCGGTTGCGTTCATGAGGGTTCCGGACGTAAAAATTGGCACTTTCCTGCACCCACTTGCTGCGATTACCTCTTTCATGACGATGCCCTATGCGAAGGTTGTCATATCTATCGTCTTATGAGGTTCCCCGTCTGTAAAGTTAAGAGGGCCTTATATGTTAGAACCAACTTGGATCACTTTGGGTCTACGATCCAAGTACTGTGCAGTTTGTTCCCAAATGGTATGGCCAATTCTATTGTCACAGCTGACAGCTTACTGTCCGCTATCAAAGCAAAGAATAACAAAGCCTTCACGCAAAGATTCACGCTCCAGTCTCTTCTGGTGAAACGAAAGCCTCTTTTGAAACGATAGGTCCAGGAGAGATTTGGAAAGGCAAGAGGAACTAAAAAGGTCCCAAGTCAATTTTTATTTTTAAAAGATAGCGTCATAAATTGCGTGGATGATTAAATTTTATATTAAAAAATAATGTCACTACTACAATGGAATTGTAGTGGTTTCTATGCTCATGCAGAGGAAATTAAACTATTGATTTCTTCCCTGCATCCTTCCATCTTGTGTTTGCAGGAGACCCACTTCCATCCTGCTGATAGCCCGATGCTTCATGGGTACGACAAGAAATTCTTTGATCGGTCTAGTGGAGGTGTGGATATACTCGCACGTATCAATATATGTTATATGTGGATAAGAATATTATATCTGATCTCAGAGTGATTTATGTCTGGATATCCCTTGCTATGGAGGTGACTTTATGCTGCATCTACCTCCCGCCAGGTGAACGTATTTCAAAGACAAACCTAGAGGCCCTCTTTATACAACTTTCCTGCCCCCTATATCATCGTGGGGAATTTTAACACCCATATCCTGGTGTGGGGGTCTAATTTTACAGACGCCCGTGGGAGGATGATAGAGGATATTTTTGTCACAATTGACCTTGTGTTGCCGAACACTGGGATCTGAGCACACTTCTTCACCTTTAATGGTGTATACTCTGCCAGATGGGCAGAAATGACCCACAAGTTAATCACCACAAACTGGTGAACAACACAAGTTAAATAACATACAAAACGTGAGCCATGCCAGATGGGCAGAAATGACCCACAAGTTGATCACCGACTGAAGGCCTTGCTGACTATAACATGGTCACGCAGGCTAAGGAGTGGGAGTCATCCCTATTCAAACCGCTGGTCTTGAGAACCAAGCAGAAAACATGTGAAGTGTAAAATTATTCCACGGCATGTACACCATGTCATGAAAAGGCTAACCTAAATAACATGCAAAATCACACGAGAGTGGCAAATACGCTTGACAGGTACAAAAAATATCCCTAAAACTACATTCAAGCCACTAAGCCGCCTACTACCTACAAACTTGAACGATCAAAGTTATGGCTTGTTACTTCCGTTGATCTGGTCTGTCCGTCGGAAGCATCGTCACGACCCCAAGTTCTATACTGTAGACTGGAAGAAAAGACGTCGAACGTGTTGACTATTTGACTGGTGATGTATTATTGTGTGTGGTTCCCGGCGAACCGTGTAGCTTTATAGTGGCTGAACGTGATGAACCATGTGAAGGAAAGACAAGGGAGACACCCCTCTACGTTGGGAAGATCACGTAGGCTTCAGCCGCACCAAACTATGCACCGGTCGCACACCCTGAACTCCAGTCAGTTGTTTTGATGGCTCCGACAAGTCAAGTGCAGAGTTAGCAACTCCAGTCAGTTGTTTTGATGGCTCCGACAAGTCAAGTGCAGAGTTAGCAAAACTGCGAGAATGGCTAACTCTTCTGATGGCGCCGTTCTTGTTCAATGATGGTTCCGAGGCGTGGTATGTAACACATGGAAATTTACATTACTATATCTGTATATACGATAATACGTATAATTAATTTACAATATATATTCTTGAGCAATGATTATGTGCAGTATATTTGGGCAATACAGGGCTGACCTGGCTAGCCCGTTATAATTCTCCCACCCTTTTAAGGTGGAACACCAGGGTGGTCTGAGAATAAGGGAGAGCGCACATCTCTGTCAACCCTGCGGCATAACACGGTGGCAGCATCCATCAATTACGGCCTCTTTGGACTTCTTGCCTGCTTGGTCTCAGGGCATCAGATGAAGATATTGGCAAGGAAGGGAACATTCTGTTCAGCCATATAAAACACCAACGGTTCCAGGCTCGACCACAACGCCAGTATCTCACTAGCCAGAATAGCTAAAGCCTGGGATCGACCTGGCATTAGAGTCATAATTAATGATCAGCACTAGAGTGAACTCATTAAATATCAAATTATCCCTCAATATTTAATATATTAATCAAAAGGAGAGGCTCAAGTCCAAAAAGGGAACTCAAAGTTCCCAGACAATAGTGCGCTTCAATCAGTATGCCAACAATATACTAAGAGTATAGTAGGCGTATGTAAACATGAAACATATCAACAATATTCTAATACCCCTTACAAAGAAAATTAATATTCTAGCACATTATACTAACATTTCCTTTTCCACATGGAAGGACTTAGCAAACAAATAACCTGACTTCTTATTTTACACTAGGCCTAGTGGAAAGATAACTTATTTATCTATATAAAACTAATACCTCTCACATAATATCCTTGTTATCAGTTTCAACCTTTTTTAGATGATTGACCTGGGCACGTCTGGTCTGGTCAGCATCCTCAGAATGTTGTAATAAGACAGTAACTGGGGTGAGGAAGGCCTTAACAAGCCCTGGGCCACCCCACTTAGAAGAAAGCTTCGCAGAGATCCTGTCGGCCGCTGGACTAAGGGGAAAACTGCCGCAGAGCACTCTGTCATTGACACACACGTGAACGGGTTTACGACCTTGGTTGTAAGCTGCAGCCACTCTAAGCTTGGACCTGTGCAAAAAACGAGAGAAAAGCTTACACCTTTCGTTCCACGTCCCAGATAGCCAACAGGGGGTGATTCAATTCCCGTCCCAACAGAAGGGAAGAAGGGGTGTATCCAGTGGATTTATGAACAGCAGAATTGAAAGCAAGAGATATAAAGGTCAAATCTTTATCCCAGTAAGGCTGGGTACTACCATGATAAATAGTAAGAGCAATATTCAAATTTATGCTAAACCTCTCTACTTGGTTGGGGGCAGGATAGTGCGGGCTAGTAGTTATATGTTTAATACCCCAAGCAAAACACATATTAGTAAATACCTTAGACCGAAAACAAGGCCCGTTATCGCTTACCAGATTTGTAGGAGCGCCGAAAACAGTCCAAATCCTTTCAGAGAGAGCCTTAACGGTCGCAGATCCCTTCATATTCCTAAGAGGGATGATGACAACAAATTTAGAGAAGCCATCTATCAGGTTAAGCACAGAGGAAATTCTTTTAGTAGAACGAGTGATGGGGCCGACAAAATAAACACAGTATCCCATGGTTTATGGATGACATCTGCAGAATGCAGCCCATACCGTGTGTTGCAAGGAGGTTTAGCTCCTTGAAACCCATCACACTTCCTAACCCACTGTCTAACGTCTTGATAAATACCGGGCCAAAAAAACTTGACCAATTTTTCTGTGGGTTTTGAAAATACCCAGATAGCCTCCAAAAACAGAGTTGTGAAAATATCTGAAAATCATATCCCTTAATTTTATAGGAACAAATACTTTCCTGCCCTTGCCATTCTTCCCTGGCACGCACAATTACCCTCTATGAAATGTAAAGCCCTCTACATGTACCCCATAATTAAGATGATCGATAATCTCCTTACAATATGGGTCTTCCCGCTGGTGCTGAGCTAAGGAGACCAAAGATTCAGGAATCATACTTGTAACATTAGCGTGTACTTTTAATATGACAATGTTACTACCCACCCCTAAACGAGCTAATATTCATATACGTCCTGCAATAGAAATACTATTCACACCTAAAGAAGCTAATATTCATAGACATCCTGCAATAGAAATACTATCTCAAAGTAATCTTGTATTCATAGACATCCAGCATTATTAAATATCACGATATTACTATGTCAAATATAGGTGTTATACTCACGCATGTGGCTGCCGGAGTAGAGCTGCTTGCAAGTCTAGTCTCATCACCATGAATGATAGATTGAAGAGAACACCAAAAACGCTACAAATTGTATAGAACCCTGATGTTCCAACAGAGTGAGCTTGCAATGCTCTGATTGGCCCGTGCTGTACTAAGACAAGACCACTCATGTTCTTGGACACCTGGCTGGCCTACGTGACCTAACAAGCATAGATCTACCTCTGCGCGTCCGGCGTCTTGGAGTTGATGTTATGGAAATGAGTCGAATGCAACGGTTAAATTCAAGATAACAATAACCTGGTGTACGTGATAACAAAAAAGCAGCCTTCTAACCTGATGCTAGCAAATGACGTAATAACAAAGGAAATCTCCCACCGTCCCTCCTTGCAACTAGACCTATATAACCAGGGCACAAAGACACTATCAATGACCATTTCATCAGCCACTTTCACGAGAAGTCCTCTTCTGGACTAGGACGGTATCTAGCCTGGATGGCTGATGATAATATCTTTGTTTGAATCTATAAACTACATAATGCTGCGATGGGTTTTAATTTTCATAAATACTTTGGTTTAGTTTGTTATGGAAATCTGTCAGTGTAGGCATCGATAATGTTTTGCTAAAAACTTTAACTTTAAAATTAAATTCTGTTATGGAGCACTTAATGTTTCCTGTTGCCGCAAGGGCGCTAGTATCTTTTTATTTTCTTGGTTTAAACAGGTAGTCACATTTCTTGGTTCTCTTTATCTTTGCAATATTTAGGTAAAATATTAAATTTCTCGCTTTTGTGGTTATCAGTAATAATTTAAATTCTTTAAATTAACAATGTTTCTTTTATTGGTTATTTTGTAGACTTCCTTTTTTTGAAGTTAATGTTAAAGTAACTTATTTTTGATTAATATTGTTTTGACTTTAATATTCGCAGATTCATTTAAGCAAATTTGATAAGTTTCCTAACGTAACTTTGTTTTTCTATTAGAAATTTAAATGTGAGAATCTTATATAATTCTTTAAAAAGTGACGAGGGTAATGATCCCGCAAAGGTTTGAGTCTAGTCGGGAAGTCAAACCTTTGTGCTTTACTTAAATATCTGGTGCGATATTTACTTTAAATTTATTTCTTAAATTTAAAAATATTTTGTTTGTATTCACAGGTGTGAATCTGACGCGTTGTAAACCATTTAAAAGAGGCTAATTAAGATCTTTATGATCTTGTAAAATATTTATGAGTTAAAACTTTAAGAAAATATCTGGTGCGATATTCAAATTTAAATTTATTCCCTAAATTTAAAACTGATTTGTCTCTAATCACAGGTGGGAATTTGACACATTGTAAATAATTTAAAAGAAGCTCTTTAAGCTCTTTGCAATCCTTGTAATATTTAAAATTTAAAGTTTTTATAATAATTTTGTTTGATCTCAATTCAATGTGGTGAATTAGAAGCTTGTATATCATAAAGAAAGTTTTCTTTAAATAATACAACAATTTTGTTTATTTCATTAGTCTCTTCTAGACAAGTTTTTATAATACAATTGTTTACCTTATAATTTTTGTAACGTACTGCGCATGCAATAAAATACCATGATTTATTTGTTTTCCAACACACTTCAGCTTGATATGTAAGCCCATGCAACTTGTTTTAACACGGTTTGTTACGGTGATTAAATAATTCGAATCTTTCTTTAACCGCCAACTGTTTTACTTTTTCATATTATTATTCCTGTATATATCACCCTCCTCCTTTTTAGTCTATTGTGGCTGTAACTAAATAGGGTGATAGTGGGGCGGTACATACTAATAACATTGACGCGAGGAGGTTCGGGAACAGAAAGCATAGTAAACACTCCCTCATTGATGCGGGAGAGAACATCGGCCACCACGTTGTCTTTGCCAGATATATGTTCCGTCCTAAACTTAAACTGAGATAATTTGAGCATCCAGTTCCATTTTTCCCAATTGTTTGTGGTGGTTAAACATTCAAGATAAGGCCCTATTGTCGGTGAGCAACACAAATTCACGCTGTTCCAAGTAGTCGGCAAACTTCTCAATGCCGAAGAGGCAGGTGAGACATTCTTTCTCGTAATTACTATAACGTTTTTGAGTATCAGTCAATGTTTTACTATCAAAGGCAATAGGCATAAGGCCTTCTGGGTAACGCTGGCAAAGCACCGCCCCAAGAGCGTAGGATGATGCATCAACCTTCAACTCAAAAGGGAGAGAAAAATCCGGCACTTTGAGAACTCTGGGAGAGACAAGGGCTTTTTTAGTTGAACAAAGGTTTTATAATAATCATCTCCCCATACAAGAGACATGCCTTTCTTCTTTAAGATATTTAAGGAAGGAATAAACCTTAAGCACACATCCCTACAAAACGCTGAACGTGTTTCAAGTTCTTCGGCGCAGGGTACTCAACAATGTGTTGGATACGCTCCGGATTTACGAGGATATGGCCTTGAGAAATCACGTACCCCAAGTACTTAATACAATTCGTGACCCAGGTCACCTTATCTGGGTTAATCGTGAGTCCAGCCTCTCTTAAACGTTGAAGGATTAATTGTTTATATTCTCTGTGCTCGGATAAGGACTGACTATAGATACAAATGTCGTCTAAATAGTTGAACACAAATTTAAATTTGAAATCAGACAAAATGAGGTCGAAAATCAGATTGAGCACCGCTCCCCCACAAAAAAATTCCCAGGGGAACCCTATTGAACTCGTAACAGCCACAACGGGTAACAAAGGCAGTGAATTGTTTAGAGTTCTCAGTAAGGGCACATTGAAGAACACTAGCATTCAGGTCTATCAGACTATAAATCTTCGCCCCCACTCCCCCAAACGTTGAAAAGCGCTTTCAATAGTTGGAATTGGGTAAGGATCAAACACAATTTGTTTATTAATTTTACGGTAGTCAACAATCAACCTGTGGCCGCCATCTTTTTTTAGGAATAATGAAGGCAGGGCTAACGAAAGAAGAACGATATGGTCTAATTACATCCTTATCAAGAAGTTCCTCAACCAAATTTCAAAAAACTTTCAATTTGGGGGGAGCAGGAATAAGGAGGAGATCGAACAGGATGATAGTTTGATAAGGCAATCTCATATGGCATTATGTCACATTTGCCTAGTTTAGAAGTGATAATATCGGAAAAACTCAGAATTGTGGAGTTAAGCTCAATATGAGGATTAGATAACAAAATACTTTTTTTGGATTGACAATCCTTTTTAAATTGTATTTTAACGCCAGGACGAAACTTAAAATATATATGGCCTTTTTTTAGGTCAATTTCCGTTTGTGATCTCGCCAACAACTCATTACCCAAGATAATATCATATGGAACATTATCGATGTCAAAAACGAGTGATTCCAAGAAAATCTATTAGTTTTAGTCGTGTAGCATGTCACTTAAATCAAAATGCCATCTAAAAACTGTAATCCGCACAAAATGCTAAACTACAATAAAGGAATCCGAAGAAGAGAATTAAAACTGATATTTTCAGCAATAATATCATTTGGATTCTACTTACATTACGCGGATGTTCCCGGATACGATCACAATGCTTTCACCAACTGTTCTGCTAGCATGGCGGAAGCGAAGGCGTGGCAGTTTCAACGAACGTCTAACCTCTTGACCTCAACATTGAAGAAAGGCCCAATGGTCGTTGGTTCGTAGCCACGAACCCAAGCGAGCGGCCCTAGCGGATTTCCATGGCATCTCTTTCTCCACTAGTCCCACTTCGCCCCCCTTTCCTTCCTTTTTCCTTTTTACTTGCCCATTTTGCTAGTCAAGAAAAGAGTATATAACGGGTGAGTCTTAGATTCACTATTTGTAGTTCATCATTAGATATCTTCGAAGAAGGAAAATCTACTCCAGCACCTGTAGAAGATACTGCTGACCATGATGGTTGGGTCGTGGGTGTCACCACCTTGACGCCGATGGAATCCTGTCTATTGATCCAAGTATTCAGCTATTTTCCAAGTCCTTCAGACTTGTTGAGTAAGTCCATATGACTATGTTGATTTGTGTGTCCATCAGACGCGTTGTTTTAGTCAGAGTGACTAAGTTTAGATTTTTAGTCTAGCTGACTTAATTTTCTGTAAGTCAGAAAGTATGACTAAATATTTTCCTTTGTCCATATGACATAGCTTAAATACAGGAGCCTTGAGCTCTATATGTAATAGGACCCATGCTTTAAGTGTCCTCTTTTCCACAAGTTCATTATTCAATATTAAGTCCATAAGACTTCAAAATATCACATGACGCCGTGGACGTCATGCTCAGGTGTTCATATTTTGAATGGCTACAAGCAGGTTGTCTAGCGCCGTTATTTGAGAACCTAGTTAGGTCAGTATCTCACAGCACTCTAGTTGGCGTCTCTTATTCTGTGCTATTTTTTGGGTGCGCAAAGTGCGGAACACGGCTAGCTTAGTAACTCTAAAATTATAGGACCTGTTGTCACATCTTTATTTGTATTTAATTCACCATGTTTTCTGTTTAGACCCTTCTGGTGGAAGTCAGGTGCTAGCCCAGCTGTTTTGGAGTCCAATACTCTACTTAACTACTTAAATACTAACTTTGTTTTTACTGTTGCCGTGTCGTCTTGGACACGTATTCTTCCGAGCCCTATCTTATTTGCCAGTTTAAAACGTAATATTGTTCATTTAAGAGTTACTAGTTTTCCTTTGCTTATTTAACGGACTTCAACAACTGTTATTATTCTTTGGTCCAACTTTCTTTTTTCTTTTACCAATTGCAACCCGATATCAACTTTTATGTTATTGTATAATAAATCTATTTTTGTTACCTATTCAATTCTTTTACACTAATGAAATGTTTTCCTGTCTCTACATTAATCTTTTAATCGTTTTCATTCCCTCCTCTACATATTAGAGCGAAGGGGAGGAGTGGTAGACTCTAAAGATAAACTTTTCTACTAGTGGTAATAGACTTGCCATTAGCAATAGCAACAAGTTTTGGGTGAAAAGAACAGCTAGTAGAAGATAAACAATTTAGAATGCTGTTTAGGATAGTGGATTTTACGAGGGATGAACTAGCTCCTGTGTCAATTAATGCCCAACAAGATACACCATTAATTAAGATATTAATGAGAGGTTCAGAAATGGATGGTTGATAAATGCGTTGTCCGGCAAAGCCATGTCTTTGGCGGCACAAGGTTAGTTTTTTGCACGACATTGACTTTTATAATGCCCCAAATGACCACAATTAAAACGGATTGTGCTATGAAAAAATTACTCATTTAAAGTGCTTCAGAATATAGCGCAGCTTGTAACAGTGCTCTAGCTAACAATAGAGACGCCGATTACGTAAACAAGGTAAATAAACACAATAGGAGACCACTTGAAAGCAGAAGATAAAAATGCATGTTGACAAATAAGTTTATTGTAAGAAATTTAGTAGATACAAAGAGTAACAATCCAATATTTCCCTAAACGGTCCATAGAGTTGACCAGGATAATTAACAAGAAAGCTAATTGAATAATTAATACTCTCCAAGAGAAAATTAGGCATGAAGCGCCAATGATTTTGCACGACAGGTTAAGCTCATACATAACTTATATAAATCCAGTCCCCATCTTAAAAGGTATTGCTGTACTAGTAGGAAATAATGATAACAATTACGTATGACAATTTTACCCTTCCCTTTGTACCGGGAAGTCAAGACATCCTATACAATAAGGTAGAAACAGGCAATTTGTTGCAACAAATGACTTACGAGCTACAACACACGAGCAGGACCAAAAAAGGAACCTGCTCAGAACCTATCATAAACAATCCTCTGATAAGAGATGAGGACTATTCGCGCCAGTGAAGCAAGCTGGATCCAAAAGTTTAGGTTACAAAGGTAAAGGTACAAAACAGTTGTCTGTCATCTCCGGTCGTTAATTGACCGGCCTAATATATATATTGGGAAAGTTCCAATTCAGGGTTCTAGGCCTTGACTTACCACGGGCTGGCGCCCAACCAAATGGTCTAAGCCAGAAGCAATAAAAACATTACCATGGAAGTCTTGTAATAAATAAAGAGGGCATCAAGCTCTCCCAAAGGGTAAACGTACATGAAAGTTAGTTTGATGTGGGCGCCACACAAGGGGCAGAAAAACCCCACAAGTTAAATAACTTATCAAACGCGAGCCATGCCAGATGGACAGAAATGACCCACAAGTTAATCACCACAAACTGGTGAACAACATAATTTAAATAACATACGAAACGTGAGCCTTGCCAGATGGGCATAAATGACCCACAAGTTGATCACCGCAAACTGGTGATCAACACAAGTTAAATAACATAGATTACCCCAGAAAAGCAAACCTTAACATAACTAGGTATAACCATCAGGCCTGGAACAACCTAAACAGCCCCTTTCCCGAATAAAGGCCTTGCTGATGGTCACGCAGGCTACGGAGTGAGAGTCATCCCTATTCAAACCGTTGGTCTTAAGGACCAATAAGAAAACATGTGGGGTGTAAAATCATTCCACGGCATGTACACCATGTCATGAAAAGGCTAACCTAAATAACATGTAAAATAACATGAGAGTAGCTAATATTCTCGACAGGTACAAAAAATATCCCTAAAACTACATTCCGGCCACAGAGCCGCCTACTCCCTACAAACTTGAATGTTCAAAGTTATGGCTTGTTACTTCCGTCGATCTGGTCTGTCCATCGGCAGCATCGTCATGACCACAAGTTCTATACTGTGGACTGGAAGAAGAGACGACGAATGTGTTGACTATTTGACTGGTGATGTGGTGTGTGATTCCCAGCGAACCGTGGAGCTTTAGAGTGCCTGAACGTGATGAACCATGGGAAGGAAAGAATGGGGGAGACACCCCTCTACGTTGTAAATATCACGTAGACATCAGCCGCACCAAACTATGCGCCGACCACCCACCCCGAACTCCATTAGTTAGCTTAATAACACACATGCTATAGTTCCTTTTGTACTTAAACTGAATATAATGTCTAATACACCGAAAAGGAAATTGGAAATGTCATTCCTCCTCTCCTACCCATCACTGGGTTGGGAAGTACAACTGCAATATCACTTGTTGTAACTTCGCACATGTCTTCTTCTTTTGGCCAAGCAAAGGTAGAACTATTTTTCATTCTTTTAGTGAACTTAATTTCAAGATGGCCATCCCGAACATCTAAGATTACTCCAATATAATGCTTTAACGTCTTCTTGTTTGAGAACTTAACCATGGTCCATTTGTCTTTTTGAAGCGGCATGCTTCCTCCAACGAAAGTTTCTTCCTTAAAAGATTCTTCTTCATCTTGATATTTCTGTATCAATTCGCCAATGCCTGTGTCGCTTTCATCACTTGATAATAGGGAATCATAGTTATCATCGGAGCTCGATTCAGGAAGATTTTTAGTTTTCAATTTCTTGTTTGTTAGTGTGTCGTTCAAAACTAATGCCGTGGTAGATTTCTTTGGGCCTGCTCGCTTGCATGCTACCTTATCCTCTTCACTGAACATAAAACTTCAATTTCTTCTTTTTCCGGAGTATCAGTTAAAGCTCTGGCTCTTCTTGGTATACGTTCACCTTTCTTTGCCTTTCTTGCTTCAGCTTTGGAATATGGCCGTAATTCTTCTAATATGGCCTTTGATAATTTTAATGAATGAGTATTTTCACTGTTTTGATTTGATGTCAATACTTTGATATATGTGTGATCATTTGCTACATAATGTGTAGTGATGGAAACAGACTGCACTTCCACTGACATTAACCACAGTTTAATTTCAGATGAATAAAAATCATTTGTTGCTGTTGAGTTTTCTGGAGGTTGGGTATGTGTTGTAACACTGGTAAAAACAGCCAGATTTCTATCTGAAAAAATATTTCTGCTCAGTCTGAGATAAATCAGGTTCATTTACTTATATTGAAAGTGCTGCAGACTGTTCCTGGGTTTCTATGTGCTGAACTTGTGTGAAAAGTTGCTGTTCAATCTGGGGCGAGAACAATTCATTTGTATCTGCTGATGGCATTGAAGACAAAATTTGTGTAGGAAAAACAGGATTATTCTGTAGTTTATCTAACTGTTGTTCACTTAGGTATGAAGGCATTACATTATGAGGCTGATTCATGCTCACATTCAGCATATTTGATGGGCATGGCCTATTTGTCACATATAAACTGAGGTATTCTTCTTTCTGAAAACATCGGTATTTACAGGCCACAAACCAGAAGCAGATTGAATGTTTGACGGAATAAAAGCTCTAGGGTATGTTTGACCTATTACGTGAGCAATGTTGTTGTGCCTCAACGTTCGACACTTGCACCTTTTCTCCGCAATTGCACTGACCGCGCCAACCACCCTCTCTACTGCTTGGGCCGCTCCACACTTCATGCTCTCTGAGCCGTCCATGACGAGTTCCCCACTGTAGTCAGCGCCGATGAGAACTCTTATTTTTATTGGCTCGCTTGTTGGTCACTGTCTTTCACGTTCTCACGTCCCAATAAGACCTCTAATTTTTTTTCTCATTGGACAAGTACAGGCAGCAATGGAGGGAATTATCAAGGTGGTTTCTCGCTCAGAGGGCTACCGGGGCGGTGGGAGCAACAAGCAGCAAACCTGGCGAAGCCAGCGGGGCCCCTCCAACTACCTGAGATGAGTGTGCCACTGGCGTTTGCCAACAGGAGTTGTTTGCCCTGCTCGGGGCGAGAGACGATCCGGCGCTTTCCATGGCCAAAACAGAAGCCAGCGTGATCTCCCCAAATACCGGGTAGGTGGGCGCATATGTCCAAAACCGGGAAGGATGGCGAAAGATCCCGCCAGCACAATGGGTGGTAACCTAACGGTGCCAACAGAAGCCCTGACCAGGGGTAGTCTAGCCGTCTTTCGCCGGTAAAGACCGCTGCAAACGGCAACGACACTAGCGTGATCGCAAGTGTCTCAAAAACCCGCGTCATATCCGACACCTCCCGCCAAAAGGTGTCGGTAATTAAGAAAAGCCCGGATGAATTATCTTCAGACTTGGAAGACCGGGTAACACAGCTCGTGCGTGTTGACAGCTCATGCAATTCCGTGGACGTGGAGGTACTGTCTTCAGGACCAGACCTCCCGTTGATACGTCATTAGTCGAGCTAGGGGTCCAATGATGAGTCTGAGGGATTTCAGACGGTTAGACTCCACCGAAGGGGTAAGGCTGGCAACACCAGGAACCTACCGGGGGTAACCCTAAACATTTAGATGGTAGCTCTGGTGATGAGAGTAAGGTCAACGGTGGCCCGGGCCAGATTGATACAGCGTTGGGCAAAGGTGGGAAGCGGCGTAAACCTAAGGATAACAACGCAAGCAGTGCCTCACCCTAGCCTGTTATTAGTGGTTCTCGGTTGGCTCACATAGCCAAAGGGAAGATCCCTCACATCATCTTGTGTGATGTGGAGGACTACTCCAAGGTGGCGAAGGCCATCCAATTCAAGGTTCGAGAGCCTGTTGGGGCGATCAGGCAGCCGGGGGATCGAGTGCGCTTCCAGTGTGTGTCGGAGGAAGCTTACCGCGCTCTCCAGAAGTTCTTGCCTAGCTTGGGGATCCAGCATGGGTCCTACGATCTGGGACGGGAGCAACTGGTCAGGATCGTGGTGAAGGCACTCCTGATATGGACAAACCCTATCGACATCCGGGAAGTGCTGGTGGAGATGGGTTTCTCCGTGAAATCTGTCACCCAGATGCTCTCCCAGTGGAAAAGGGATCAGAGGACCGGAGGAAGGCAGCGGTTGCTGAACTTCGTTGTAAATCTGACTCCCGTGTAGCATACCACAAGGCTGTACTCCATTTCAGTCCTTTGCGGGCTCCGCGTCAAGGTGGAGAAGTACAAGTCTCCCGGAGGCCCGGTTCAGTGCAAGAACTGTTTCCGGTTTGGGCATGTGCGGAGGGATTGACGCGCTAACCCTAGGTGTGGGTTTTGTGGTGGTGATCATAAGAGGGGTGGGTGCCCGGAGGAGAGACGATCTCCCCCAAGGTGCTTGCACTGCTCAGAAGCCCACTCCTCAGCGTGGCGAAGCTGTCCTACGTACAAGTCCTTGCGGGTGCCAGGGACTATGTGGGCCGCCAAGGCTCAAGAAGTAAGGACGGATGGTCTAAGAGAAGGCCAGAAGCCCTTGGGGCACGTTGTGGCACGAAGGCGACCGTTACTCCAGCTCCAACACCAAAGCCGTTGGTACAATCTTTTGCCAATGTGTTGTCAGGGAGATCAACCACTCCATCTCAGGCTGAGGCATTTGCCAAAGCTACCTTACCTGAACCAGTGGCTCTGGTTCTTCCCTCTCTGTTGAGGACCGTCCAAGACCGCTCCTCTCCCAATCCTAACCCTCATTCCCCCCTCCCCCGCACCATGCTCCTATATCTCCACCCCTTCGCACCTCTCCAACCCTTTTCTAACCCTTCCGTCCCTGCCAACCTCACACCCAACTCGCTCCACACACCTACTCTAGAGAGGGAGAGTGCAAAGCTCAAAAATTGCATTGAGCTACTCAAGGGCATTCCGGGACTGGATCCATGTGACTTTTCATCGAGTCTCTTGAGAAAGGTCCAGGAATCTCCGAGGAGTAACCCTGGCCACCTGATCATGGAGAAGATCATCCTCTATCTGGTCTTTCATGGTAGTACACCCGAATAGAGGACCACCAGTGCTGAAGGAGTTCACGGTCGCATTCTTGAACGCTAACGGAGTCATGAGGAAGAAGGCTGAGCTTGAAAATTACCTGGCAAGGCATCGTGTAGACGTAATACTGTTGGGAGAAACCCACTAGCGCTCCGCAATGAGGTGCTCGTTAGAAGAGTTCATCTGCCATAGAAGCGACCAAGCGGGGGATGTGGAAAGGGGTGGGACGGTGGTCCTGGTCCGAAGGGGCCTTGACCATCACGCCATCTCGCTCCCTCCCCTCCAACACATGGAAGCAACGGCTATCCAACTGGTGACCTCTATCGGCCCAGTGCGTCTCATTTCCATCTACTTCCCTCCCTACCGCCAGTTCGACCGGGCTACGAGGGCTGTCATGGAGGTGCTGCTTCGAGGTACCACACCTGTTTTAATCGGTGGTGACTTCAACGCTAAGCACCCTTCATGAGGCTCTAATATTATGTACGTTCGCAGCAGATTGCTCCGCAACGTCATAGATCCATATCGCTTGGTGGCTTCCAACATTCCCACCCCACCCACTTCCCTCACAATCCCCTTGGCTTCCCGGACGTCCTTGACTTCTTTATCTCCAGAGGGATCAGAAGGCGATTAGTGCTGAAGTTTATATCTGAGCTAGACTTGGATCACAGTCCCGTTCTTGTGAACCTGGGACGCACAGTGTCCCTTATAGACCCCTCCTAAAAACTCATCCTTAAACGCACTGACTGGTACAGATTCATGAATGTGTTTAGAGAAAGTTTGGGTCCCCTTCCTACCTTTCAAACAGCAGAAGAAATCAATCGCGGTGCGGAGTTCATAACTTCCACCATCAAGGGGTCGCTCGAAGCTTCGACGCTGAGGCACCGTCTTAAGAGGGCGCCACAGGCTTATCTGCCCGATTATATCCTCAGGAACGTCCGGGGAAAAAATCGGCCGAGGAAAACTTGGTAAATCTCGAGGGACCCGTTAAACAAGACCAACTAGAGCCGCAAAGTCCATGAGGTTCTCGAGATAGTCCAAGAATACCGGAACAGGGTCTGGGAGAAATAAGATTGAGAAACTGTGCGTACAGGACAGGTCTTTGTGGCACATTATGAGGAACTTGATCCAGTTACCCGCACAAAGGTCACCTATTGTAGGTCGTAGCCTGGTGACCAAATCTTACCAGGAGAAGACCGATGCTCTCGCTGAGAACTTAGAGGCACCATTTGTACTGACTGACAACCGGTCAGACCCGGTGCACATTGCGCGCGTGGTTCAGGTTATCGATGTGGTCTCGTACAGACCCTTGGATGAACCTGAACCCACGGAGGCGACAGAAATATCACGGGCGTTAGCCGCTCTGAGACTAAACAAGGCCCCCACACGCGGCGGTATCAATGGCGCGATCCTCAGAAAGCTGCTCCTGGAGGCGATTAACTTCCTCATGGAGTTATTCAACGCCATTCTCTTCTTGAGTCACTTCCCCGAGCTCTGGAAGAACTCCAACGTCCTCTGCTTTCATAAACTAGGTAAGGACTCGGCCCTAGCTTCGTCTTACCGACCGATCAGCTTGCTTGACTGTTTGGGTAAGTTGTTCGAGAGACTTCTATTGACGAGACTGACCCGACATGTTCGCGAGTAGTTTGGCTTTTGGTAGGAACACGCTAGGTCTCACCAAC
>CABFWB010008011.1:4762-20605 GCA_902151455.1 Timema bartmani
AAAAAAAAGACTTTAGGGGACCAACATTTTTTGTGAGTTAAAGAAAATAATCGAGTTTTTTTTGTGCTAAAATGCCAGTTAAGAGAACGTCTGAAATGCATGTCAAATATAATATTGATTGAATTATTAAATGGAATAAAATAATAAATATTTTACTCTACAGGTTCTTTATACTAGATAGTTTTATAATTTAGAATTATTATGATAATAAAACTCACAAAAATGCATTAAGTTGTATTGAGAATTTGTGTGACATTTTTTTAAAACAAGGCTTCAATAAGAGTCACATCAACTTGTGTTTTAATGTTTTAAGTAAAAAAAAGTATGTGTTTGGCTTACGATTAAGTTAGTGATTTACAACCGGAGGTCACGGCGTTAATCCGAAGGGGTCGCAAGTTTTGTAATCTTATACTCTTTTAAGAGATTTTGATAACTATAGCAAAGTTCAAAATCCAAAAAGAAACAGAATATTTTGGTTATCTTACTCATGCTGCATGTTTACCGAGACAGTTAAGAATATTCTGGACACATCAAATCAATGATGCAAAATTTACAGGTATTTCCACCAAGAGACTTCTGGCAATCATACAAAGTTTCGTATATGGTCATAAAGTGTTACAAGCTTCATTCTTTAGGATATACCCTTGTTTTGGCTGCTCCTGTCAAAATCACTGAAATAATGATCGACAAAGCGTCTACAGATCTAGTTTGAAAGATCCCTCTGGCAGTTAACACGGTGGGAAGACAGCTATCCAACATGGTGAAAGACATACAAGAACCGCTGACTGAAGCTTTGAAACTGTCAAAATTTGCAATACAGGTCGACGAAGCCACTGACTCAGTGAAGGATGCGCACCTTATAGCTTATGTTTGGTACATCAATAACAGATCTGTCAAAGAGGACCCATTGTTCTGCAAGACAATTCCGGGAAGAGCCTGTGCTGAGGGACTTTTCAAGATTCTAGACGATTTTTTGACAGCAAGTGAGATGAAGTGGGAAAATTGCGTTGGAATGTGCAGTGATGGTTCTCCTGTCATGTTTGAAGAAAGGAGTGGTTTACAAGCTATCGTGAAGGGAAGGCTCCCAACACCATCTGGGCTCACTGTATGATCCACAATGAGTCACTTGCATAACAAAAATGTGAGTACAGAACTAAGTGTTGTATTTAGTTCCATCATTAAAATAGTGAACTACATTAAGACAATACCAAATGAATCACATTTGTTTGCTGCTTTATACGAGGGAACAGGGGCTGAACACAGTGTTCTCTTGTACTACTTTGCTGTGCGCTGGTTTTCACGCAGGAAATTGCTTGCAAGGGTGTTTGAACTGACGGATGAAATTAGTCTTTACCTCAAAGACAGTGACTATCCCGGGAATAAAAATGAGATCAATAAGAAAAGTTTCTTGTTCAAACTAGCCCATCTTGCTGATACATTTGAAAGATTTCTTTTCAATTACTTTTGCAATTAAAACTATTAATTTTGGTGAGAGGTCTCATTTAATATGTCTTTAAAGCTTTTATTTCCTAAAACATCCCTTCTGCAATTCTTCCATTTAACTGCTGAAGTTAGTTCCTTAGTAGCTTCATTAAACAATTTATCAGCAGCATTTTTCTTTTTTGTTCCCTTTATTCTCTTCTATTAAGATCTTTGGATAATTTTCTAAGTCATGTGCTTCTCTGTCCTATGCTTTAGCGCTACCTTTACTACTTCTTTTCTCTCTGTATCTTTCCTAAGTTTGTCTTAATTAATCTTGTCTTGTTCTAAGAAAGTCTTAAAACTATGGTAACCATTTCTAACCATAACCAGAAGTAAACTAGTAATGGATATCAAAGAAACTTTATTCTAGTATCTCTTCATTCCAGACAAAATGTTCCATAATTCATTCATTGGTGATTTATCACTTGTTAGCACTAGACCTGATGTTGAAAACCTTCTTTCAATTGAAGCACAAGTGATTTAAATGTCCCCTCATTTTACTTTATTGGGGCAAAAATTTAAATAAAATGACACCAAAATTCATCATATTCAAAAACATGAATATGATCAAACCCTACACGTTCAGATGTTAGATGAATTATTGTAAGAAATATAAATTAATAATTGTAAAGCAATTTACATCATTTTTTTTCTGTAAAAGTTTATAGTATTTTTCATCGATTTATTAGTAATTCTTAACAAGAAAAAGGGACTTAGGGACCAAAATGTCAAAAAAAGGGACTTTTAGGGACCAACTTTAAAAAAGGGACTTAGGGACCACCCCTAATAGCCGTGTATTAATGAAACGAAACTTAATTTTATGGGTGAAAATTTCTGAAAGCCATTCTTACACAACACTTGACCTACCGACTATAACTTGCATTCTTATCTGATACTGACTACACTTACTACTAGCTGTGGTTGAAAGAAAGAAACAGGGCCAAGGGGAGACTAGGAAGGAATGCAATCTGCATTCACAGGTTTGTAACCTGGAATTCTTGGAAGATTCGCTTGGTTGACAGCTGATATAAAGTTTTCTTACCGCTTTTTATCAGTTTCTTCTCTAACCAAAGAACAACGGGAAAATGAGCTAATCAGATCTAAGAATTATTGTTTTTACAACTTGTAACAAAGACGAGCTGTTGACGTTAATTTTGGGACAAATGAGAAAGAATAATCGAACTTTAAAAATATATTATAGCTTGATAGCAATGCTTTAGTTACACTCTTGATTCAAAAACAAATAATTAAGTTTTCTATGAAGTTGCACACCAAGCCACATGTTGTAGTGACACTTTAAAACTCACTAGTTAGGTCAACAAACTCTCTTTTATTCAATGTGCATAATCAGATGGTTGCCCACACCAACAATTGAGCAGAAGTATAAGGACAGCACTACCAGTTAAACTCACAAGTGGAATAGAAAAGAGAATGGGCATAACCAATTTGATGACATTATACTACAATGTAGGGGTGTGCAAAGCTTGACTTGGCTTCGAGATGAATTTCAGCTTCAACTCTGCTCCTGAAATATTCGGCTCTGACAATTACGAATCTTCGCCAATAATGGTCAATTATTGCCATTCTAAGATGTTATGTACAGTAAAAGACAGTATTAATTTGGAGAAAATCTGAGGTAATTGAAATAAGTTGTGATAGTAACTTGATTTATTAGAATTAAACTAAATATTACAAACAATTGCACAAAAAACTAAAAAATTAATTTTTGGGCATAAAGTTATATAAACAACCAATATTTTTTTCAAGCATAAAACAACTAACAATAAATATTAAAACTTTGGTATGGCTTTGAGAATATATCATGTATTTGATTCGAGTTTGCTTCGTATTGAAAAAGTGGACTTTTCACAACCCTACTACAATGTGTTTAAAGCGATACAGTACTATCTAATAAAATAATATGACATATGATTTTGTGTGAAATTATAAATGGTGCAGAATCAAAGAGGAGTTGCCACTGCAATGGTGTGGTTGTCATGCTATATATCTTGTAATTATTGTTGAAAAATGTGTCCATGTTAGCCAAGATATCTAAGGTGTATGGTTCAATTTCATGTGAATGAAAAAAAACTGTTCACACTCATGTGCTGCCAAGCACTGCACGTATTGGGTTCACAAATTCAACAACATTTGGGGATTGAATCATGTCACAGAGAGAGTACAAATTTGCTCAGATTTTTACAAATTATTACAAATTCCCAAACATCACATTTGCAAAGGTTGTATGTTGTAGCCTATGCCTACAACATACAAAAAGAAGAATATTCGCAGGCTGGATAAAATCAGTGATAGGGCCAAATGCTGCTCACAAGTTTGACATCCTTGGTCTAAGGTGTACTATAGGTTGGGTTGATGAAGACGGAACTATAAATTCAAATCCTAGACAGTGTAGCGCGAGTAGTTTTTCCTAAATGTTTTCCCACTTCCTCCCCAAAAATGCTGGTATGTTTCCTTTCAAATTCTTCTTTTCTCATCTCAAAATCCATATTGTTTAAATGTATTTAATGCAAACAAGTAGTGAGATGAGATTTTAAAAAAATATCAAGGAGTAAATATGAGGAGGGAAGCTAAGAGAAAATGCACAAGAGGTTGATTCGTGAGTAGGGATGTGGTATCGAAATAAAAGTATAGATACTGTACTCAAAGTATAGGTATCAAAATTTTAATTTGGAAAAGTGTTTTTTTTATCAAGTACCTAATAATTTCAACTTAACACTAACACTAATAATAATAATAATAATAATAATAATAAATGGAGTAGTAAAAGCATAAGTATTTAAAATTCAGTAACAATAAGCAAACAAATAAAGGAGAATAATTAACTTAAATTTTAATATTTGAGAGGCAAAACCTCTACAGGATAAACTAGTTATAAGGGAAGTTCCTTAAATAACTCTTTGAGTTTGGCTTTTCTTTTATGATAAAAGTCGAATTTGACAATTCTGTAATTATCGCTGTGGATACAATGGCTTCAAGGGTTGTTGACTTAGTAATTTCCTAGTAGTAGTATCCTTGTGTTTGCTTTTGATACTATTTTCTATTGAGTTCATCCAAATGGCTCTATCTACAATCAAAGTAGTTTTAACTAATTTATGAAAAAGTGAAAATTGTGAATAGAATTTACTATTATTTGTATGTTTAACCTTTTTGAAAAATGATTTCCTCCCCCCTAATATAGTATTTAAGTGTAGAAGAAAACCAATTCGGATATTTGGAGGAATTTTGAATAGTAACCTAATTTGAGGAATATACATTTTGGTTTTCCTGTGGACTTAAATTGGTAAAATTATCTGTGACAAAGTTAACATCAGTAGTTGAACAAACACAAGACCAATCAGCAGTGGCTAGGTCATTGTAAAGATTGAGGTAATCACCACACGCATAATCAATATATTATGTGGTGGGGGTGTCATTATTTTTAGTATATGGTAATCAATAGGGGTGGATGAGCTTCATCAATATTTATTATTATTATTATTATTTAGCACCGCGTCTTACTACCCGTTCGGGTTATACGCTTAAGTACCAATTACGCTAATAGATTAGGAATTGGGAAGGTTGAATAGAGGAAGTTAAACTGCATTTGCGTGGAGGGAGAGTGGAAAACCATTTAGGAAAAACCACCCTTAGTTCACCTGACCGAGATTCAAACCTCGATCTTCTTGTCCTCAGCAGTCGGGCTCAACACGACTAGCGTGTTAGCCAACTACGCCATCGAGGCGGGTAAATATTTACTATTGATTGAAGAACTATGAGTTACCAAAGGGGTGGTGGAAATTAGCAAAGACAAGGTTTAGGAGGTTAGTGTCATCATTATCAGATTTGTTAAATTGATCTAATCCTATTAAATATTAGTTGATGCAAGAAGCTGAGTAGCTTTTAATTTAATGGAGAAATAAAATATATTTTGGGCATAATGTTATTTCCAGTCATCTATATTCGAAAGGTGTAGCTGGCCAAAGCACCTTCAAGAAATGTATAGTAATTATTAAATATTTCTACTGTTGTTTGGTTATTTAATATTTTTTTCTGATAACATACTTTTTTTTAATGTGATCCAGAGTTGGGATGGGTATATACTAGTAATGGGACGCTCGAGAACTTAATTCCTTCGAATCCTATGGTATTTGAGAGATAAAAGATTCATAAAACCCTAAAAAAAGTATATATTGTATAATTATGAAGACCATGACTTAATACAACAATTTTATGCATTTGTTAAATGAAACTACAATTTGCATGACGGGAGAGAGTAAAACATCTAGAGAAAACCACTCTCAGTACACCCGACCGGCATTCACAGCACGCATTTGCATGGTGGGAGCATGGAAAAACCAACCTCAGTACACCTGACCAGGATTTTAACTTCGATCGCCCTGTCATCAGCAGACTAATCTAACACAGAGTGACGCCTTAGACCATGAGGCCACCAAAGCGGGTTAAACTAGTGTAGTTGGAAGAGTAACAAAGATTATTAAAAAAAAGGACAAAAATGTATTAATTTTCTAAAAAAGTGCTCTCTATTTTTTTTAGTACCACGTCTTACTACCCATTAGGGTTATATGCTTATGTACTAGGCTAATTAACGTTAATATTTTTAGGCACAAGGGAGGTCATATTTATAGGAAGTGTACATACATGTGTGGAGAAAGAGCGGAAAACAATTTTGAAAAAACACGCCTCAGTACACCCAACCAAGATTCAAACCTTGATTTCCCCATCATCGGCAGTCTAGTCTAGCGCGAGCGTAGCGCATTAGCCCACAAGGGCATGAAAGCGGGTTTCTCTTTGTTGCTGTGGATAACATGAGTGATACCAAGCCTTAAATTACTTTTTTAAATTATATTTTAAATATTATTTTCCCATTCAGATTAAGTATTTTTAAGGATTTGAGGTTTCAAGTTTAAATTCGAGATTTGAAAAATATAGGGTTCGTCCTATCTCTAGTAGGCTATGTATATTTATTTAGGTGGACATTTTATGGTGATTCTGAGGTTTAAGCATCTCAGGAAAAGTTGAGGAATTATAACTTAATGGCCGAACGATACACTGTGAAATAGAAAAGTTGAGCTATTATTTAAATTTAGACTTAAATCATCTTAATAATCACAGATTTTGTTTTTATTTGTCTACTATGATCTATGCCACTGTTTGGTAACAAATGGTTTTTTTTTTACTTTCAAAATTAAATGGTTTGCATACTAGACCCAGTGTGTATATAGAACTTGAAATTGTTTATGCACCACTACCCTTCATACCAACAAAATGTTGAAAAACAGAAAACTCCCTTTGATTTTTAATTTAATTTTATTCCTTTGAGAATAAAATGTGTTCATGTAGTAGTATCCATCAAATAGACTGGAGTAGGCCTCCCTATTTAAGATTTTATTTAGGCCTATTAGACCTACTTATTTCCAAAATATCAACATTAGATAATTAAACTTACCTTAACAAATTAAGTACTACAAATTGATTCACGGTAGCTTATATATTACCTATGTAAATAATTTTTTTAAATTATTTAAATGTTTTAGTAAAATTAACAAATTAACTCGCCAAAGATGCGAGATTTCGATCAGCCATGTTGCGGTGCTTAAAAAAAATTGAGTTTGAGAACACATGGCCCACCTAAAATTGTGTCCCAAAGAATTTTTGTTTTAAAAACATGCAATAATCATCTACAATGACCACATTTCTCCTTTTTTTCATTGCAAACCGAACTCTTAAAAATGAGACACAAATATGTTTTATGAAGAAATCTTGAACATTTACTAATGAAATAACATGATACATGTAAGCACTCACAAGTATCCAGATGTCTGAACTCTACCAATTACAAATGTCACACCAGTTACCTTTAGATGAACTCACAAATTTAAAAGAATAAATTAAATGTTAAAATACAGTTAATTATTATGATACAAGCCTAACTTTCAAATTTTCCATAACTTTGATATTATTATGGTTCTCACCCAACCTAACTTAACCTAACATTTAATGACTTAAGATTTTGAATAATATTGAATTTCATTGTTATTATTAGCCCTACATACCCAAAAATAAGGCAAGTCAAATAATACTGTAAGTTATTGGTATATTTTATTAAATTTGATAATTTTGATTAATTATAGGCCGACAATTAAAACTAAACTCACTAAGATCACACAGGAAACATCCAGAAGCTTAAATATTAATCATCTTATGTTCTTTGTATTATAAATTTGAACCATGATAGGGCCTACTTTGCGTTGTTTGGAGTCAATGTTTCTTATAGAAATTAAATGGTTTAGGCTATATGATCACTATTAAGTTATTTGGAATTTCAATTTAATAATGCATGCAAGGTAAGGTTAACTTAGTTTAGGTAAGAACCGTATTATTAGCCTATATTAAGACATAGAGATTAAAATGGATTTTAATATTTGTGTTGTCAACTAACTTTTACACTTGGATGTGGTAGCAAGAAGAATTGGTTTACAAGTGATGGAAAACTGTGAACTTAAGTGTAACTTCGTTAATTGGTGTTTTTACAAAGATAAAAAGGCATTTGTTCAGTGCAATGTTTGGGTATGAAAAAAAGGTGATCTAATATGATTTTTAAATGTTGTGCGCTTCAAAAACAATTATCGGGGATAGTATGAGCCGAGAGTGGGATTTTTTTGGGTCAATTTATTAGAAACTTGTTTTCTAGCAATTAATACGCACAACAACATAGGCAAATTTCCGACTATAACAAAATAAATATTGGAAGAAAAATTCTAAATTGGGAAAAAAAATTATTAGAAATCTGATCTAATTCTCCCAATAATTTTCTGCCAAGCAAGTCCCAGGAACAAATATAATTTGTAAAAAATTATAAGATTGGATAACCGAAGCTCTGGCCATAATAAATTATAATCTAATCACAGCACAGCTCGATAGTTAGAAAAACAAACACCATAATATGATAATCGTTCGTTTTGGTAAACAAACATTTTGAAAAAAGTTCCTTGTGTTGATTAAACTTTCCTAAAACAGTTTAGACACCTTAGATTATCCCCAATGGTGTTTTAACATATTTATTAATAAAAGCCTACATATTAAGCGTTTATAAGTAGGAGCCAGGCCTACTACAGTTTTATTCTGTAAGTAACAAACATAAATCTTGCAAATGGGTAGTTATTGTTTTATTATCTTGTTAAAAAACTCAAAACCTCATCTAACAAGACAATCTAAAGTAGATTGTCACAAGTCTCAACTGCACAATATTTACAATGTTTTAAACATTAAAAATAAATTCTGAAAATTGAAAAATGACACCTGGAGACGGGAATTGAACCCGGGACCTTTCAATTTTCAGAATATATCTAAATGGAGTAATCCTCAATAAAAGCATAAATAATAGCTTTGGATATTTGAATATTAAAAATAAAGTTTAACCTAACCTTTTAAGTGTGAATAAATATAAATTTCCAAGCTTAACCTAACCTTTCATGTAGGATCAAATAAATATTTTGGTTAACTATCTATAAGACCGTGCATAAAAATAACAATCAGGCCTAGGTGAGTTTTTAAAGAATTTTTTCACAACATTGTTTTGTTACAATCAGAAATTTGCTTATGTTGTGTGTATAAGTGGCTCACACTATAGCCAGCCCAATTATTATTCAGGATACTGGTTTAGGTGTACTATGTTTTTGCAAATGAGACGCATGCCCTGCAGGTACCCTGTAAATTAGTGAGTAAGTAACATTTTGTTTCTTTTGTTTCTTTCCTAACATACAGTCACACATAAAAATATAATTATTTTGTTTGGTGATAAGGAATGTCTTAAATGTGTGATATATAGTGTAGCATCCCCTTAACTAACATTGTTTGAGGTTAGGTCCTTCTCATTTGATTAAAAGTTGGTTACTTAATCAAATATTTAGACGTGTTATTCATGATAGTAACTCACCTAGTTCATATTGAGCAGGAGTGTGGCCGAGGCTGCTGACGACAGGGGCAGGTTTGTAGCACACGCGACACACGGTTATTTCGAAAAAATCACACGCGCACTGTCACTTTAGGTTGGTTTTTCAAACTTATCATGATTCGACAATAATTGGTTGACAATCTTTCATACATACAAGCAACATTTTATACTGACATTCACTCCACACACAACAATTTTATTATATTGGGGACAATAACTAAATTTGTTTCTTAACCCAAAAATTTACAAGTGATGACAATAATAATATAGCTATCGAAAGCTGAGCAATTGTACAGAAATTTTGAAAATATCTAAACATTTCGAGGGATTATGTAATTTAAGGAAAATTAAAATGAATGTTAATTTTTCTTAAAAACTATTTTTTCTCCCATTAAATTACATTAAATAACAAAGGTCTAATGTAAAATAAATTAATGAATAAGCAAATTGAATTCAACAAAGTATTAAAAACACACATATATTCACATTTACAAACCTCAATCTTCGTGAATGATGCGGTATCATATATTTCTAAGAATTTCAAAACATGTTCGGCGTTTACTTATTTCAACGTAGTCGTAGATGCCATATTGAATGTCTTGCAAACCCCCAGCTAAACGAGGCCCGGTTGGATACCTGTGACCTATCGGCTCATTGGGTACTAAGTCGATATGAAAACGCGCGCATTTAAACTTGTATTTCTCATAATAAAATATAATAAATTGTGGCATTTATTGTTTAGCCGACTTCAGGGGTGGGTTTAAGCACTTAAGACTCAACAAAATATTGAATCAAGACTAAGTTATTTACGGCTTAACCAATACCAGAATAATTAAGGTACAACACAAGATATAAAACTAGTCCCCAACATTCTGATGTACCTACTTTAAGCTTTTAAAAAAAAATCTAGCTAAGTGTTATCAACAACTGGGACCACCCTTATTAACAATTATTAATCCACTTTACTTCATCTGATATTTACCTCGTTAAGGCTAAGTAGCTTTGACTTTGCCTGGATTCAAACTGGCAAAGTTAATAGAGCTGATCATGACCTCGGCATGGAGACAAAGGAGAAATAAATACTATTTTAAGAAATAATAATATAAATCTACTTTTTGGATAAAAAGTTCATTCGAACATAGATTTATGTGAAATTTAGTAGGTATATGCCCTAATACATTTCAAAATTATAAATAGCAAAACTTATCAAATAATTTATTAGTTTTAGTATTCAACAGTAGAAACTGCTCTTTAAATGATTTAATATGCTGTCTTAAGATTTTTTTCCCCGAATAAAAGTAGTATTAAATTTAACATTTGAGTGGATTTTTATTTAACTAATTTAGTACTATAAGGTCTATACGCCTAAAAATATAATTCTAGCGTTTACATTATTTAAACCCTGTCCTTAGTTAAAATAAAACAAATCCAAATAGACTATGAGTTAATCCAAATCCCCATCCGGCCTCCTGTCAACCCCTCCTACCTGCCATCACACCAAATTTTAATCCTGGCTACGATCTCAGGTTATTTACACAGCAAAAGTGTTTAGTAAAAGAAGATATAAATATTTCCCCTCTATTACATATCAAATTAGTAACTATATCAATTTATTAAAAAAGGTAGAGCAAAACTTGATGAATTCCAACATCAATTGTTATTATTACTAGCGTGTATTATAAATGTATTAGTTTTTAATATCTTTATGCTACAACAATACGGAATGTAGTTTTCAATGTGCTGCCAAAATTTATTAGAATATATAAATGGTACCTGTACTACACTTCGTTACCCATTTTTGCTTAGGACCAAAAAAGCAAATTGTAGTATTTTTGTTGACTTACTAAAAGTATTTTGCTGGTTTTACTATAAGTTTATATTATTGAATAGATTAAAGTGCTGAAGATCAAGAAGACTTAACTATTTTAATTACTTCTACAATACATATACCAAATAAACGTTATATTATATTGTGATAAACAAAATCAAAAAGGTCAATCCTTGGTTATATAATGCATACATTACTTTTCTCTCAATTTAAGTTGTTTAAAATACAAATATTTGCAAAGGGTACGAACACTCCATTTATCTTGTAAAGGATCTACTGATTGGAAAAACTGTCAAGATGTTATTTAATATAAATATTTCAGCTCTGGTGATATTATTTAAAATCCTGAAAATGTGGTTGAAGTATCAAAATAGATGAAACTGTTGAAGTCTATTAATAAGGAAAAATAAAGTATAAAAATTTCCAATTTAACCTCAAAATGAACATACTCGGGGTTTCAGTCTGAGAATTATATATTCCATCGCAGTGCGTGGTTTCTCTTGTTACTTTATACACCTCTCCCAGACCAGATTTATAAACATTATTAGTTCTAAAACTGCATCATATTATGAACCTCGAGAGTCCTGACCCCGTAGTTCACATAGCACGTAACAAAAATACAATGAAGGAGGGAAGATGTTGACATATCAAGTAAAATATTTCAAGTTAACAATTAATTTGATTAAACTCAAGTGTAAGTTAAGCAATTACATTAAACATTAAGAGTGTTCACAGACTTCCATCTCTAAACAAACCAAAAGAAGGCAAAACCCATCTTAAGAATATTAATGACAATCAATTACATAGCTAAGCATATAAATGCATAACTGGAGTTATGCAAAGAAGTGAACATGACCGCATGACCAGTGAGTACAGTTCTTTCACTCTATGGTACGTAACTCCTTAAAGAGGTACTTAACCGCTTTCTAAAATGAAAGGCTCAATTAAACAATATCAATGGACAAATAGACTACAAAACGACCTAGCAGTCAAATGTAGATCAGTTACCAATTAATAAAATACAACAATAGAAAATAGTTACAAACAAGTAGTGCGTAGTAAAATCTTATCTAACTGAAAATGTGCACAAAACTTAATTAATACGTATTTAAGGAGATATGGTAGCTACCATATTATAAAACTTACAATAGATATTAACTTAGGTCAAGAGCAACCAGTTACATATAAACTTCTCCTACAAGCGGGAGCTGTGAGTGATAACTCGTCGACTGGGACTAGAAGGATTCCGTGGAGATTGGTGATAAATATCAGGTCATTTCCCAACTAGGATAGCCTGGTTACAACGCCGTAACAATAATTGGCTCTTACAAACTTACATGAAATTAGTTAGTTAGTGACAACCTGGGATTTAAATCCTAATAGCATCTGAAGGGTGCCGGACACAAGTGATAAGAAAGACAACGTGAACCGCCTCTCCTGGTCTACTCCCCACGAGTTGCTCACCTCACGAGGCTAAACAATTGTTGCTTGTAAAAAGCCTGAGACCTAACTAGGCCGTTATACACGGAATCTCCTGACATCCCATCTGATGATGATGATAATGATGATGATGATGATGATGATAATAATAATAATAATAATAGTAGTAGTAGTAGTAGTAGTAGTAGTAGTAGTAGTAGTAGTAGTAGTAGTAATATTTATAACATTATAAAATTGTCCTAACACTCAGTTTGGAACGTCTTACTACTCCACTAGTTCACACGCGTCAGAAGGACGTCGTGCCATCACACTCTTGAGAGTAACTGACTGACATGTTTACATTAAGTGAACTAACATTACTTACTATCACTAGATAATCCCGAATAATTAATAATAAATAGTTGATTAAATAGTATATAAGTTAAATCCAACATCTTCGGCGAGCAGGAATAACTGTTGGGTCGACCATCTTCTAGGTTGCATATCAGTTGAGTAGCAATGGAATCGCGACGTGGCTCGCAGAGCGAATAGTGGTAGATATATTTGAAATAGCTGGGGTAACCCGTGTAGATCCAGCCCAAGGAATAAGAAGTGGATTAGTGGAAGAAGAGAGCCTCGACAGTGCTAGGGCCTTCCAGAAGGATTACCTCACCGCTGGTGAGTGGCAGCGAATGCGTGCCCCATGGGTGGAGAGGTCGGTTAGTCGATAGTGTTGTAGTTCGTGCCGCGTCAAACGGACTTGTTAGTGGCTCGAGGAGGGATGTCTTCTCTTCAGTCAACAGGGAGAGCATTCCACACGTGTGCTGGTAAGTCAGTAAGCAAATTCACAAAGTGTTTATAACGTGTGTTCTTTTAAAGAGTTAGCTCGGATAGTGGACTTTGGTATGTGATGGCTAATAGCAATTAGCTCATCACAAAACAAATCTTGAAGCAAAAAATGGATAAATAATTTAAATTAATATGTATCAAATAATATCCCAGTGGGAGTATGGAATTAATAAAATATTTAAGCGTGGGCCTATTTTAAGATAACATTTGCAGTCCAAAGTAATTAGGTATTGTATATTAAAAAATAATAGGTAATAGTGTAATCTGTCAACGAGAGACTTCTGCTTTTCAGAGTAGGCCCTAACTGGAAGGTACTTCAGACATTGTAATATTTTTTTTTCAATCATTCATTTTTGTTTTTAAAAACTAAAAACAATTAATCTAACCCAAAAAATATTATTGGTAAAACTTTCGTTTAGGANTTTTTTTCAATCATTCATTTTTGTTTTTAAAAACTAAAAACAATTAATTTAACCCAAAAAATATTATTGGTAAAACTTTCGTTTAGGAATTTAAGATTTAAATAAATCTAAATACCACTGCTTACTCTTTGTTTAACATGACATGACGGGAATTTACAAAATAGCTATTTTTCTATCTTCCATCAGAGGTTCATTGCCACTTATCCGGGTTGAAAAATGTTTTATAGAGTATTGAAACCATCCATTGATCTCTATAATTTAACTGGACGGACATTCTGTGATAAAATTTTTCAAGCTGTCATCTGCATAGCATTGTGTAAAAGAGAAGGAAACTTTCAGGTATCTCTTTATCTCTTACACTCATAAAAGGCAATGTGGCATTTTTACATTGTTCGTTAATTTGATTGAATATGTGAGATACATTGACGTGTGATTAGTTAAATTAAATAAATGTGTTAATAAAAGGCTTGAAGAGCTAATATATACCATGATTTTTGAACGAAGCTCATTTTGGAAGGCTTTATATCGTACCAGAATCCTACCGTATAGTAGTATTTAGGTAGAATTAAAGATTTCTACTTCTATTCTAGATGGCCGTTCATCCTACCAAAATACTACAATATAGTAGGATTCTGATACGAAATAAAGACTTCCAGAGCGGGACTCTAACAAAAATTAGGGTATAATAAATACCGTATTTCCTACAAGCCTATAACCTAAATTATCGTTTGAACGTAAGATTTATACACATAGTAACTTATGTCGTTCGGACAAATGTAATAATTTTTTTAGCTAACTTATTTTATTATAGTTATCGAACTTTTAATATAATATTGTTTATGAAAGCAATTATATACAAAATATGTGCCAACTTTGAAAAAAAAATTGTAATATAGGCCAAATAATACTTTCTACACACCTATAAATTAAATGATTGTTTAAACACAAAACAACTACACAAAGTTTCTCATTTAAACAAATATAATCAAGTTTTAAGATACATGATTTCATTATATTTATCAAAATTTCAATATATTATGATTTCTGAAACCTATATATATATAGATATATATGCTAATAGCCAACTTTAAATATATTGTAGTCTTGGCAAAATTTAAACAAAATGGATCATAGCTACACGCTGTATTTAAATACATTACACATTTGTTTCCCTATCTGTACGTGTAAAACTGAATTGTATACCCTTTAATGAAAATGTTTCTTCAGCCAAGTGTGGTATAACATTTCACTATTTTCAAACAATAACACTTTTATTCATCAGGAACATGTTTTCGCACAAGAAAATTTAAAGAAATCATTACATCTATCCCCTCACAATAAAGCATACGACAAAATTGAGCGTCATGCTTTGGTCATTTGCAAGCATTGATCTCTATACTATGAATGGATGGACATCTGTGCCTAAAATTTTCGAACTGTCGTCTACACACCATTATGTAAGAGAGAAGGAAAGTTTCAGGTATCTCTTTCTCTCTTACACATACACAAGGTTTGGTGAATTTTTTTTTGTAATGTGATACGAAAACCCCTTCTCTCAGGACCCCTGGACTTTACCTAAAGTTTTCTTTTTGTAAAATAATGGTTGGACACTTACACCAAAGTACTCCCTGGACCATATTATTCTTCCTGGCTTGGACATCCAACCAACAGAAAATATTTATACCTGGGCTACAATGTTTAAATTTACCATGTACATCAATATGATAAATAAACTAATGACACCATGAAATTTATATAGTGATTGTAATCATTGTAAAAAAAAATCTTTGAATAAACCCTACCTAATAAGGCATGCCTCCTATGATATAAAATTAATATAAGTATTGTGAAGCAACACTTGAAATATG
>CABFWB010008012.1:1605-20601 GCA_902151455.1 Timema bartmani
AAAAGGGGGGGGGGGGGTTTAAAACAAACTTATTGCGCAGATGCACAAAACTCTTACATTCTCCGGTCTATTGGGTAGTGTGTATGTTAAGAACAACCTCATTGAGCTTACCTGGTTGTCATAGCAGCTTGACACATTATGACTTACACTGGTAGTTGGACAGCAACAATACTTAGGGAAAAACACATGAATTACACATAAATAAACACTTCAATATTCATGAGGTACATGTATGAGGATGATCATGAAATAAATAAAAATAATATTTTACACAGTCTCATTTTTGGATCATTCATGTAATCTTAGGTTAAATATCACCTGCCTGTGGAGCCCCAATAACTACAGTTCTAAGGTAGAATAAATATACTTAAAATGTTAAAATGTAAAATATGTAATTTTTTGTATTGAATTTTAAATCAGGGAGCAATGTTCACTTATCAATATATATATATATATATATATAATGCAAATAAATAAAAATTGTTTTCAAGTAAATCAAAATTTACTATTCCCCTAGTTATTTAAATTAAATAACTAAAATTTAAAAAATTATATTCTTGAGACTATGAGAAGACAATATTATCAGTTTAACAATGGCTGAAATCATGACAATAAAAGTTGACCAAAATGAAATAATTAAATATACAAACTTCTTAATTATGTGAAAAAATAGATTTGATGATGGTAGTTCAGTTTTATAGAATATTTCACACTAATAGATGTTCTTGGATGGCTTGAAATTGGGAGGGATACATCTCAGTTAAAAATAGAAACATCTCATCCAGTGAGTTTGTCTTCTGTTGAAAAAAATCTTGTGGACATTTATTGGGAAAATGAAATTCTTTATAATACATTTAATATTTGAGAACATTCCAAGCCCTAGTTGGGATCAAGGGCTAACTGTTGACACATTAACTTTCAAATGTAATACCATTTTGAAAATATTTACTCGTGGCAAAATTTACAACTGTGGATTTATGACATCTTTAAAACAACGCCAAGCTAAAGAGAACCTCAATCACAATTCGAAATGGACCAGCTCACTTCAGCCAGGAACAATTCAAAAAGGTTCCATACTGGAGTTGAAGAGGTGAGCTCTTAGCAAAAAATACAATTTACAAAAATTATGATTTTAACTAATGATATTAAAATGGAGAGTTAAGAATTATTATTATTATTATTATTATTGGAATTTAGAGTCCCGTTGACACAATGAGGTCATTAGGGTCTTAAACGATATAAAAACAGTTAAATCCCCATAAGGGAGAGTCATAATAAGTTATTCACCTGTCGGAATAGGCAGGTAAAAATACAAAATCTAAAAAAAGGCCTATACCAAATAATAAAATTTGTATACAAAATATAAAAGCAATATATCTCAATATGAGAAAAAAATTGAGTGATACACCTCCTTAAAAAACCACAGGTGTTTACACTACATTAAAATTACAGATTACAGATTACAGAACAAACATATTCAAATATAACACGTTAAAAGAACAAATATATTAAAATTTAATATGTTAAAAATATATAAAAAACATATTAAAGTATACTAGAAATGTTAAAAATGATCTCAATCTCTCTATATATAAAAGCGAAAGCCTTGTCTGACTGACTCATCACTAATTCTCAGACTTGCCACGAAGCTAGAGGGCAGAAATTTGGCACAGCTAATTAGGAAATTTAAAGATGTTTCATTCCGATGTTTTGTGATTAAGGGGGTGAAATCGGGGTAGCTACCCTAATCAACAATATTGATTTACAAACTCTTTTTAAGCGTTTAGAGGGTAAACATCCGATGAGTTTTTTCTAATAACACCTTTGAAAAATTATAGCAATATGTTCTCACCCACTTCGGTGGCCGCATAGACTAAAACCGCTACTCTTGCCATAGACTCGACTATCGAGGACGGGGAGATCGGGGTTCGATCCTGGTCAAGTCCACTGAAGGTGGTTTTCCACTCTGTGTGTGTATGTATATATATATATATATAAGATGGTGATTGCATGCTTGGGGACAGTGCATATGCATACTTTCCTAACTTGTAACTCCATATAGACACAATGGCCACTTGACAATACAACAAAGACACAACACAGTGCATAGCTCATGTAGAATTGTGGTGAAACACGCCTTTGGCTGGCTGAAATAACGCTTTCGCCAACTTTACCACCTAAAGCGTCGAAATATAAGCAGGATGGTGGAGCTTATCCATGTGTGCTGTGTGTTGCATAACTTGGCAGATGAAGATGATCTGAATCATCTTCAACCCCCTGCGATGGATAATCATCCTGGTGCTGAAGTTTAGATTGCCAACCAAGTGGACGCATTCCCAATATTAAATGATAATGACCCGAATGATAATGCTAATGGAGAGCAATTGAGATATGAAATATGTCATAATCTCTGGGTTGAAAGAACACCGAGTCTTATAAAAACTTTCAATTATTTTTAACTCGGAGATCATGATCTAATAAAGGAGTCGTCCATAAACTCATTATGATATACTTTCCTCCCACAACTTGTCATACATTAACAATTTTAATATTACAACACAATATGACATAACCAACCCTCTCCCCCCACTTGTCATACATGATACATTATAATATTACAACACAATATGACAGAAACCCCCTCTCAGCCCTCCTGAACATTTGTTTAAAAATTATTGTGTTTGCTCTATATTATTGTAAATTAAATCCTAAACCGTGCAGAGTTTCTAAGAAAGCATGTTTTGAAAATATATTTATTTATATAAATATCAAAATATCAGATGTAGGTATATTACAAATTTGCAACTCAATACATACATACACATACCCACACTATGTAAATGTGCCTAAAGAGAGCTACATTTACACATCAATAATTATATTAACTATTTCTATTACCCACCTCGGTGGCCGTACGGTCTAACGCACCAGTCTTGCACTAGACTATAGACTGCCGAGGACGAGGCGATCGGGGTTTGATCCCGGCAGGGTGCACTGAGGATGGTTTGTCCTAAATGGTTTCCCACTCTCTCTTTTTTTTTCTCTCTCTCTCTCTCTCCTCACAAAATTGCGGGACCACTTCTAAATTACACCTTCATCATCCCTAACCCATTAGTGTAATCAGTACATAAGTATATAACCAGAACGGCTAGTGAGACGCGGTACTTTTTTTTTACTAATCAAACATTAGATGTGCAATGTTTTCTGACGATTTAGTGATTTGGATGTAATAAAAAGGCAAACATCTCAACCAACTATATACAACACTGAATGAGGCACTCAACAACTGTTCACACAAATCTAAAAAGCTCTTTTTTAATTTTACCCAATCAAACTATGCAGCAGATTCTGTAATATAAGAGCCATAACAATTGGAATGAATTGGGTGTGGAATTTTAATAAGCGGATTAAATATATAAATATCTTTAAAAAAATTATTCTAAAAAGTGAAAAATGACACCAGGACACGGGAATCGATCGAACCCGGGACTTTTGGCTTAGTACTCTAATGCTCTGCCACTGAGCTGCACTTAAATAAACTTTAAAACTTTCCCCACACGGCAGACCTTTACAATGTAACTTATTTATGTGAGGGGGAAAAGAATAACTTACACGAGGTAGTTCGCGAACTAGTGAAGGACTAAACTGAGAGACGTAGGTCGAATGCAAACGCCTGAACTAATGGCTGACTTACAAGAAGTAGTTCGCGAACTATTGAATTAGATAAATGAACTGCTCATTTCAGTGAACTAAATCACTTTGAACCGTTACCTACAGTGAACTGTACAGCCTATCTCTAAACTAAATAGCGATAATAAAGTAGGGAATTCTGAAAGCAAGTGGTGTGAATGTTGGTGAGTGCGTGTACTATTAAGAATTCCAGATTACATTATCAGCACGCACCGCACGCATCAGATTTTAATCTGTCTCCTAAAATTCTTGTTGACATTGCAAATGTCCGATGTGGATAGGAGAACGTAGTCTCATTTAAAATTTAATGTAAAGAATACAAAAATCATATGCGTCCGTCCAACGAGGGCTAATGGACGCTTACCTTAAGATGAGAAAGTATATGGGCAAATAAATATCACAAAGTGTACAAAGGATTGTGGGAAATAGCTTGTGTTTATAGTTACTTAGCGTGTTTATAGTTACTGGGCGATTTTTCTTCATATTGTATATTTGTGGATATTTGTGTGTATTTCTTGTTTGCCATAATATATAATTATTTACACTGTCGTTCCTGTTCAGTTTAAGTTTGTGAGCCATTTTAAAGGCCTATAAAAGGCAAAGAGCGAACAAGAGGTGACTAAACTGATGTATTACCAGAAAGGACCGTCAACGTATACATAAAACATTGTACTAGAGATTGTAAGCCGATTCTTGCCAGTGACGTTGCCGCAAAGTATGACTGCAACCTTTAAAATATTTAAATAGTGTTTTTAAGTGACGTTGCAGGTATGTGACATTACTTTGACATAACGTATAGTGTGAATCTAACTGAAATAAAAATCACATCGGTTCGAGAAGTATGACCGACAAGGAGTCTTGTCGCGACGACCTCTTCTCTTCTAGCCGGGAGTTTAAAATACACCTTTTAATAAATCTGCCGTGTGCTATCCGCACGAGAGTATTCCAGGAGTACTAAGTGGACAACGCCATCAAATCACTCATGGAATCTGAGCAGATAGGAAAAGAACGGTGATAGTTATTATAACTATACAGAAATTAAATATTTTAATGAAGATGTTATATTAAACAAAATAAAGATACGATGTGACTGGTAGCCAAATGTGTGTGTCTATAGATGAAACATAGTACTCTAACGATATATACGTAGCGAATGTGTTCGTTGCAATATTCATCCCCGACCGCCATGGGGAAATGTTTTTTCTAACGTCAGAGGTTTTGGAAAATCAAGCCATTTTACGGTTGCAGTTCTCTTCGACACCGCTCTAAAGGTGCCCATTAACGGTCATTCCCGGCATGATGGCGGGAGTGTCATTCAAGGCGTGTCATTCTGAGCGGGGCAGGAATTGTCCACACACGTGTCACGCCGAGACCTGTTTACTGATGTGATTTGTGCCGTGAGGTAGTAAAAATGTATAAGAAAAGTGCTGATGTGGCTTTGGTTTTATTATTGGCAGATGATAAAGTAATGAAGAAAAAACGGCGGAACTTATGGTCAAAACGTTGGTTACAACAAATACATAAATTTTCAGACATCTCTCTTTTGCGTGAACTTGAACTAAACTCTAAGGACGGCTATAAAAATTATTTGCGTATGAACTCTGAGTGTTTTCAAAGACTTCTGTCACTAGCTGGTCCTTTAATATACAAACAGGACACAGTGATGAGAGATGCCATCCCAGTAGAGGAAAGACTGATAGCAACGATTAGGTTTCTCGCCACCGGGAGAGCCTTGGAAGACTTGAACAACGCCACACAAAATAAACAGGTGCTTTATCGACTATCACCACGTGTTCTATGAATTTGTTGGCTAACTGCGCGTGCGTTCGTCAGTCCGGAATTGCAGCTGCCCATACACGGTCAGTTTTGAAAAAATCAAACAGGTTGGATAGTTCATTCCTGGAGTGAAGTGGCGTGTCAATCCATCATGTTTGGCGTGAATCACCCCACACACGGGCAGTTTTGGAATGAAACGTCGGAATGACACCCCTGGCATCATGCCGGGAATCGACCGTGTATGGGCACCTTAAAACTCGTGTCTTGGCGGAACCGAGTAAGATGAAGTCCTCCTTTTCATTACTGATACATGGTAAAAGTAGCGATGGGACTTGAGTTGTTGTACCCGAAGATGGTACATGTAACGTTTATAGGCCCATCGATACAAAAAGATCATTAGGGCCCTAGACAACATTAAAAACATGGTAACATCTCTGTAGCTAAAAGAAATAAATTATATATCTGCCGAATTTATCAGATGAAAACACTCAATAAAAATCGCATGCACAAATACTAACATCTGTATGCAAACGTTAAACATATACCTATATATCAGATAAGGCCCATAAAAGTGAAACTCAAACGGACTATTAAAATGACTTGGTGTGATACAAATGATAACATTAACCACCGGTGTATACATCGCGTTAAAAAGACAAAACAAACATATAAAGTATACCGTACTATTATTATTAGCATCGTGTCTTACTACCCGTTCATGTTATACGCACTTTCGGCAACGTGTAATGGTAGGGTGATTGTGAGATAAAATGGAGGACCTACAGTTTAACGTGGGCTCCGAACCACGGTGGAGGCCTGGCATTTCACACATTCACAAGTTGTGATTAATACACGTCTTGTCAGAGGTGAAGGAAGGGTTTGGCAAACAGATATATCTGTGCCGGGACCGAGGATTGAACACCGGACCTCCAGCACAGAAGTCTGACAACTTATCCCTAGACCACCAGGTCACCTTATACCGTACTAAAAGTGTTAAAACTAATCTCAAAATGAGATAATATCCAAATGATCCACTTTATAAAAGTAACTCAAATTGAATTTAAGAGATTCTCCTGGCGTATAAAACGGAGTAAACATACGACTCTATCTGCAATGTTGAGTAATAAAAAAAGGAAGGTCACCTTTTAAATCGAGAACCAAGCGGATGGAGGCATACTTGTGACATTCCACCAAAATGTGGTACACACTAAGGGGACCATCGCAATCACCCATCCAAGTATTGACCACGCCCAATGTTGTTTAGCTTAGGTGAACGGGCAAGAACCTGTGTGTTCAACATGGTATGGCCGTTGGCTACCAGGTTGGGTATAAGTTGATATCGAGTATCAAATTGATATTTGTGAAAGCTCCACTGAGGGTAGAGAAATTCAAAGAAGATCACATTATTATTATTATTATTATTATTATTATTATTATTATTATTATTATTTAGCACCGCGTCTTACTACCCGTTCGGGTTATACGCCTAAGTACTAATTACGCTAATGGATTAGGAATTGGGAAGGTTGAATTTAGAGGAAGTGAACCCGCATTTGCGTGGAGGGAAAGTGGAAAACCATTTAGGAAAAACCACCCCCAGTTCACCCGACAGAGATTCGAACCTCGATCTCCCCTTCCTCGGCAGTCGAGCTCAACACGACTAGCGCGTTAGCCAACTACGACACCGAGGCGGGTATAAGATCACATTACCTCTGCCCCACCAGCCAGCGATTAATCGTTAGGGATCATGGTGTGAAGTTGCGATCTATTACTGTTAATAGTTTATAGTGCTAAGGAACTGTATATTAACCAAGCGAAATTTCTTCTAATATTGCAAAGAAACGATGGTTTTTCAACATTGTGTAAAACCAGTGAGATTCTCAATGGAAGCGAATCCACACTTTACGACGAGACAGTCATACAGTGTAGTGATTTCACCAGTACAATATTATCGTTTGACGTTAAACGTTTCTCGCGCTATAAAAATATTCCTACAATTTGCGAATTACTATTGTTATTCAGTGTAGTGCTACTAAAGATAAGGGTTTTAAAGCAAATGTATGAATATGGATGAAATCTAAATAAACGACGCTGCTACTACCTATCAAGGCCTTTTCATTATAGGCCGGATGTTAACATGTCAATGAACTAAAAACTTTCACTTTATTGTACGTGTGAGCTGAAGTTTCTTCTGGTTTAACTTATGATTTTATATTTAACTGTTTTAATTTTTGTATGTAAGTTTTCTATACAAGTCTTTTCTAGTACACTTAGTGCAAATATTGCCTTTTTTTTTAAGTATGGCCAGCTTGTATGGTTTTATATCAACATTGATAATTTGATAAATATTTTATTAAACTAATAATTATGAAATATTTACATGTCTTTCTTTTTAGAGATACTTAAAGATGAAATTTTTATGATAAGTTTGATAACTGTAGTATGTGAAATCAAATTAAGTATAATTATGTTGGCTATGTTTTTATGAATTTAATAAGTTTAAAATAATATCGGCTTTTCAAGTTCCTTTCTTGATTTTTAGATATATTAAAAAACGTAAACAATTAAAATAAATAAAGGCACAGTTCGCAATTTTTAGTCACATCCCAGAACTAATAATAGTTATGTTATAGTAAACTCTTTTTTTTAAATATTTAACTAATTATAAATCCAAAACTTGTGTTTAACAAATTATACTAATATAAAGCCACATGGCTGACTGACTCACTCACATTAATTTTTACCCACTTCCAGATGAGCTAGAAACTTGAAATTTGGCAAACTTATATATTATATTCTAGTCTGTAACCGACGGGAAAATTCCCAAAAGTTATAAAAAAATAATATTTTTAACTCCCGAAAAAAATTCAAAATGGCGGAGCACCTTTAAAGTCAGTGCGGACCTTTCTTTGGCGGTCTCTGGTGGCTAAACGGTAAGACCTATCAAAAAAGGGATTGCTACGGATTTGGCGAGATCCACAAGTTTGGTTCTATTACTTTTTGTCGTATCACTATCGGTTATACATTAGATAGAGCCAGATTTTTTGATTTTAGGTAAATTTTGCACATTTTCCACACATTTTTAAATTTCCTGACACACTTATGGGTCAGCTAGAATTATGAAATTTGGCAGGCATATTGGCACATCTAATTGCCACAAGCGTGCCAAATTTGATGATTCTAGCTGCCCTATATAAGTATGGAGAAACTAAAATGTGTAGAAAATACAATACAATTCCGGTAACTTTAAGTTGTTAAGGTTCAAACAACGAGCGAGTTATATTTATAAAATTACATTTGGTTGGATGGTTTAACTTTTATTGGGAAAAATTTTTAGAGAATAACTAAACCTAATTCAATCCTATTGAACAAGAGTTTTTATGAAAGTTTCAAAGGGATAAAATTGGATTTAAGGTTGAATGAAATCTTAACTCAATATTTTCTCACACGCACGCATACACACACACACACACACACACACACACATATTAGTAAAAACGTAGTGACTTGGTATAAAAAATAAGTGGTAACGTGATTTAAAACTGTTTCACAAAGACACAAATGTGTAAAAAAAAGCATAAATATGTATTTTTTTTCATAGAGTTCATCGAGTATTGTTCAATCAGCAAATTAACTTTGAATTGTAAATTGTGATCAATCAGCTTTCTATTCCATCAAAATTTTTTCAGACATTTACGAATGTAGCCACGTAGCCTCATATTTAACCTGCGCTCACATCAGAGGCAATCTTTATAACTCACACAAAACACACAAGTAAACGAGAGAGAGAGAAAGAAAGAGGAAATGGGATAAAAAAAAAGTGAGAGAAAGCCCTTTTTGCCCAGTCTTTCTTCTTCAGCGATCTTTTCTTCCAGCTTCCACAACATTCACTGGCCGCGTCTCTTACGACACGACTAAACAAATGACATCCTCAAACAAGACCTCAAAATGCACATGGTGGTATAACCATGGAATAACAAGAACTGAAACACATCAAAGATATATTCGTCTCGGCATATATTCATCCCTACTCTTGATTAAAAGATGTAAAAGATGGCATGTCAAGAACATTCTGAACCAGTTTCCCAATGGTGGAAAAGGACAAGCTTAGGGGGGTATTTTTTTTTAAATATATAAAAATTAACAAACTAACTATTATTTTCTGGTCTTAAACCTAGTTTTAAATGAGTTATATTCCTCTTTAATAAATCAAAAGCAATATTGGTAATTTACTAATAAATAAATACTTTTTATTTCATATGCCATGAAATATCATAAAACCCTTCAAAAACGTTAATACATTATTCAATCTGAAGGAATCTTTTAGTTTATTTGGACACCGCCATTTTATTTGTAAAACAATGTCCATAAAAGAGCACGTATGATGCGGTGTATGGATGTTGTTGAAGCGAAGGGAGTATGCAAGGAGAGAGAAGTGGGGAGAAAGTTGGTGAGGATGGATTAAGTATGGAGTTATTTTTTGAGCTATATGCCCAGTTTTTTGCCTACCCCGTAAGGGAACGGCATGATAAGGTATGTTTGCATATATTATGTACTAATAATTGCTGTAGAAAATCTCATAAATGATGTACCTATTGTATGTTAAATGTTTACTCATAAATTATGTAACTATACACACACTTATTTCTATATTAAAATACTAACTGCTGTGATCATACTTCGCAAGGGGAATCTATGTATAGATTTGTCTTTAGAATATAAAGCTAGCTAGAAGAAAAAGTAACCAAATCTTGAATTATTATTAAATAGTATTCCTTTTTTAAAAAGAATCTGCGGTTAAACGTTAAAAATAGGGCTGACTAAAAATAATGCCAAAGAGGAATGTAAACTAAAAAGGTTCGCCTGAAAGTGGTCATAAAAAAGAGGACTAGTATAGGTACATAATATTGGTCCCAGCAATTACCTGCCATAGCCTATTTAGATTTCCTACAACACTTTTTTTTTCTAATATAGATAAATATTGAGTAACGAAAGAGTACTTTCTTACTAGCCTTTCTGTGATGGTCTTTATAACCATTTGAAATATATACATATATGAAAAATATAACATATATAAATTTAACACTACACTAAAAAGAGTTTTTTTCTACATGTTTTGAACATTTTAATCAGGACTAGTATAGGTACATAATATTGGTCCCAGCAATTACCTGCCATAGCCTATTTAGATTTCCTACAACACTTTTTTTTTTCTAATATAGATAAATATTGAGCAACGAAAGAGTACTTTCTTACTAGCCTTTCTGTGATGGTCTTTATAACCATTTGAAATATATACATATATATATAAATTTAACACTACACTAAAAAGAGTTTTTTTCTACATGTTTTGAACATTTTAATCGCCCCCCCCTTTTCCACTCCTCACCCTAATAATTGACCCTTGTTTTAAGATTTAAAAGTTCCAAACTCTTGTATTTGGGGGTTGTCCCTCTACATATAGACCCTAAGTAAATATTTCAATTTTCTACCCCATACGGGCTGTAGTTTGGTTATAAAAGTTCCAAGGGCAGAGAAGTGCTAGAACAGAAGCTATTAAATATTTCCGACCTACTTATGTGGTCGAATGGTCTAAGGAGACATTCTCGTGTTATAGTTTCCCAATCTCCTTTGACGCAAATGAGGGTAGGTTATCTCTAAAATGCTTCCATCCTATCCTGTTAGAGTAATTATCATATATAAGTATAACCTGAACAGGTAGTAAGAGGCCGGGATTTAAAAAAAAAGTTCAGCCTCCTACCAATTCATACGGTTGTACCTATATATTATTATTATTATTATTAGCACCGCGTCTTACTACCCGTTCGGGTTATACGCATGTACCTATATAGAACGCGTCTTTAGAATATATACTGACCCAGGCATGTGAAAGTCTTAAGATATATTCTATTCCTTAATGTAAAAGCAACTTCACAGTACTATACTGTTACCAGAAACAAGCCCTGACTAGTGAGACATCTTGCTCTCCCCTCTCCATGGCAGTAGGAATAGAGTACGGAGGACGGAAAGGTGGTTATTCTGTGGTGTACAAGGGATTTCCACGGTCGCCACTAGATTTATGGCAGCGAATGGAATCCCTTCAGCGCCGACTCTACGGGACATGTCCCACATATATAAACCCTCCCCCTGGAGACTATTTCAAAACCGCCCCCGTGATAGGGGTTGACGGAGAATATAACACGGAGCCTTCTCTCAGGTTAACCCTCTCAGGGATGACGGGGGGATTGTTTTGCATCTCACGTGATGTAAGGTTGTTTTGCATCTCACGTGATGTATCACTAGAATGTTCAGTCTTCTTCTTCCTTCTCGCCAGCCAGTAGAGACACGAGTAAAGGATGCCAAACAAGAGGATTCACGGATGGGATTTCAACTAATTCCTTCCCTTGCACCGTCCCTTCAAACCTTGACGGCGGGTCGAGGGGAAAAGGATTGGGGCTATCTTAACTGTTTCGGACAGGTCTCACTTCATCTGACGTTACGGTAACGTTCCTTTTCTCATTTAAATGTGTTCTGGAAGTAAACCCTCCGTACCCACTTACCTTCGCTCCATCAGGCTCTTGAAACGCAATTTCAGTTTAAAAGGAGAGAAGCTTTAAAAGTGGCCTACATTTCACCGTTTCTTGGGATTCAACTAAAAACGCTCCGATTTTTAAAGGAGCTTTGTAGTGAAAGAGTGAAACAGCATTTCACGTACTCAAGTATTTAAAATGCTTTCGGAGCTTTATTGTGCTATGTTCTAGGCTGACTTTACGAATTACATAGTGAGCTATAAGCAAGGTAAGGCACTAATAATAATATAGTAAGCAAATATCTTTAAGTTTAAAATATAATATACAAATACAATAAATACTTTTTTAAAAACGACGTTATGAAATAAATATATAGGCATGTGTATTTCCGAAGTCACATTAAAAAAAGTCTCTTCATTAAGGAAAACCACATAAGAAGCAACTCAAGATGAAGATGACTAAGGGTAAATACATAAACGGATAATATTGATATACATATATTAGAATACAACCATTATACCAAATGTGGTATTTTGTCAATGTATAAATTAATAAATAAAAAAACAAGTTAGAATAAGTAAATATATATTGATAGCCAATTTTATTATTAATCAAATCAAATGGTATTTATATCTTTGTGATTTAAGTCCGATTCTAAATTAATGATAAAACTTAAGAATACTCTTTTTAAAATAAGTTTAGTTTGATTTTTGGGTGTGGTGATATACTTACAGCATATAGTATAAATCGCTTTTACGCTTACTGTGTTTAATAACACTTGTATAAGTTTGAAGTTACAAGTACACTAGAAGAAATTTAAAGTTTATTTATTATTTACCAAAATGAATACGTAGGCTGAATATTATCTCAGTGTAAAAAATTAAGTCATACTTTTAATTTCTCATATAAAAAAATATAATTAGAATTGTGAAAAAATCAATCTCAAGACTATGATGAATCTTACAGTTTATTTTAACACGAACACAAAAAAGTGAGTTTTTCACTTATGTATGTTCCCCTGTCCGTCTGTCCCTGGCCACGAATCCGAAACAGATGTATTTTGATCAAAATTGATATTTAGATTTTAAAGGATGATATTTTTTTAATTTTGAACCTAGCCCTCAAATTAACGGTAGTATACTGATGAGTGAATTTTTAGAATTTATTTTCGACGTCGTTGACCGTGACCCAATGTGGTATAAGAATTATATAAGATAACACCATGGTACATGTAGTTCTAAACAAGATTAACAAGATTTTCTTTTAAATTTGTTAAAAATAGCCTAATTAAAAAGCTAATTAAAAATTTTAAAATCCGGCCTCGAGGTGCATTCGATACCCTTTCCGTCCACCTATGTTAAAAATTTCATATCTCTGCGTGCCATAGATTTGGCTGAGCATCGCACACAAACAAACACACACACGCAGACAAACAATTCCTTTTATTATTATATTATTCCCTACCCCGAGTGAATAATGAAAAATCCTAAAACCTAACAATAGTAACGGAAGCATAATTTCAGCTTTATAACTTTAAAGCAGCGCTTTTTATCCTATCCCGAGGGAATTTCAAAAAATCCTGAAAATAGTTATTAGTGATTATAATTACCTGCTTACATGCCAAATTTGAAGTATTTAATAATTATTGTTACGGAAATAAGGCTACTTTAAAGCGAAAATATAAATCCTCTTTATTCCCTATCCCGTGAGAATTAAAAAAAAAAATACGGCCTTATTCCTTGTCTACATCATAAAGGGAACCTTTGTGCAAAATTTCAGCTTTCTAGGTCCAAGGGTTTGGGCTGGGCGTTGATGAGTAAGTCAGTGAGTCAGGACTTTTCTTTTTATATATTTAGATAACGGCTGTAACGATTTTGATAAAAATGCATATCTAATATTTGTATTACATGACCAATGGCATTGTATCATTAGTGTTTGGCAAAAATTAGTTGAAAGGTAAACTGACGGGAAATTATTGAAAATAAAAAATTTCGGAAATCTCAAACGATTTTGTTTAAAATGTATATCTGGAGAATGTGTGTTATGCCAAATAACACCGTATGCCTGTTTATCGGGTAAAGACTCATTTATGGATATTTTACTGATGACTGATTTTTCAAAAACTTGAAATATTAAAAAAAAAAGTTTAAAGATAGTGTTCCAAATGGGTAACTTGGGCGTGTTTGGCATGACAAATAACAGTTGTGTAGGTGAGTTGCGGCCAAATCGTGTACGAGTTGCGGCCCTCTCACTTGAGAGAGAGGTATGAGTTGCGTCCACTTAATTAGCATTGTGCTTTTAATTTAATTTCTGATAGAAACTATCATTGTCTCATGTCGACATCCCTCGTAATATGCAAACTTCCTCAGTTATTATCGTTTAATGGTTTTGGCAAAAATGTGAAGCTCAATTTTTTTTTTTTAGGAAGTGGCACCGATATATTCCTTTTTGCTCAAGCTTTGCCATTTGTTCCCTAATGAATGCTTCTTTTTCACTTATGTAATTTGTCCTTCTTAAAGCCTTACTCCTGCATTTGATGTACGTCTCGGTTTGAACGTCTAGTATCTCAACGAGGGTGTATATGTTGGGATGGCCACTGTAGAACTGTCCAATTTGGAATGGAAAGTTTCGCAGCTAATAGTGTTTCGATTGCAGGTGGCAGAAAACTGGGCCCAAATTCTAGGGGGAAATAATGGCTCAGGATAAATGTAGTTTTCAAAGATGTAGTCGGTGATCTGTGAGATTCTTGCATCTTCTGACGGCTGAACCACCATAAAGTCGTTAATAAAGCAGTCAATGACGTAATTGATGTTTAAAAAAGGCAGTCATCAAAAGTTTTTCAAAAATTAATTCTTGAGAGTTTTGGGATGAGAGTTGTAAACTTTAGTAAGTCCTTAAGTATGAACACCAATTTTGTCCAAAGTGAGGTCGGCAAACCTCTTACTTCTGCATCAGGCCAGATTTTCTCTATTGCACTATGGAATGCTGATTCAAAGTCTATAAAAACATCGGACGGAGAGCACGTAGCGCCGAGAGAAATGAAGTTACAAACTACTTGTTAGAATGTAGAAGTATAGGTAGTTTTAAATTTGTTGGGAAGAGAAAAAATAACAGAGTTATATAAACATCACTTTTGGAAAACATGAATTTGTAAAGAGTTATATGAAGTACTTAGGACAGCTTTTGAATGTCTCATCCACATACATTTTCTGTATTTCACACAGCACTTTCACATTTTGATGCGTGGAAAACCCAATTTTAGAGGTGATCATCATCCAAAAGAAAAAAAATTGTTCACCAATATTAGTGTTTGATGGTCATAGAATTCAAAGCACCATGGGTGTCCTTTCTCTACTTGTCAACCGGGAATGGAAAGACAAACGAGCACGAGGCATACTATGCCGAAAGAGTGTCACATAGCTGTTGGTCAAGGTAGGGACATCCCCGTGTTTCAATTCCATACGAATTAGTGTTGCCGGCTTGGAAGAAATATCTTTTACCGCTCAGCTTTTTTAAGAGTACTACTCAGCTTGGTCGATTAAAGACTTTCGCAACAAATTTTTCATGATTGTGACCGGTGTTGCTTTCAATAATTATATTATTTGTTGAAGATAGCTTTAAAATAACACGCAAGACTTCTTAAAGCATGGCCACCATTGAACACCAGTAGTGGTTGAAATGAGAGTTCCGGGCCACTTTCTCCCACATTGTTTTTCTTAAATGTGGAGGTGTGTCACTTTCTCCCATAAGAGTAGCATTGATCAGTGGCGCACCAGGAAAATTATTTTGGGTGCTTAACATTTCTTTCAAGTTTTATCTTGCACCCTCCTTTCTATTGAGGCGGGCTATTTTCTCCAATGCGAATAGTACTAAGAATTCTCAAAGTGAGTAGGTGGCTTATCGAGAAATATTATTTTGGGGGTTGACAATTATTTCGAGTTATATCATTGATCCTCCGTACTGCGGAGTTTGGTCACTTACTCTCACATTGTTCGTCTTCACAGGGAAGGTGGGTCACTCTCTCTTATAAGAATAACATTGATTAGTGGCGGATCGGGGAGTATTATTTAGGAGGTTTTAGCATTGATCCTCCTCATTGCAAAGTTGGGTCACTTTCTCCCACATTGACTCTTCTCATAAAGCAGGTGGGTCACTTGGCCACTTTGGGCCACTTTGTCCTACATTGATCCTTCTCATAGAGCAACTGGGTAACTTTCTCTCATAAGTTGAACGTTGATCAGTGGCAGATAGAGGAATATTAATTTGGGGGTTTTAGCATTGATCCTCCTCATTGTGGTGTTTGGTCAATTTTACTCATAAGAATATTGTTGATTAGTCGCGGATCAGGGAATATTATTTTGGGGGTTTTAGGATTGAGCATACTCATTGGAGTTGGGTCACTTTCTCCCACATTGATCCTTCTCATAGAGCAGGTGGGTCAGTTTCTCTCATAAGAAGAGTTGATAAGTGGTGGATCAGAAAAATATTTGGGGAACTAGGGGGAAAACCAGATGTTTATAAATAGTTACACCATTAATTTGATAAAAATTATATAATATTATTATTATTAAAGTTTATAAGCCCATCGACACAGTAAGGTCATTAGAGCTTTGAACGATATTATAAACATAATAAAATCCCCATATGAAAGAGACATAAACATTCACCTGCAATATATACAAGTGAATAAACAATGTAGAAAACAATATATGATATAAATATAATAGTTCTCAACATGATAAAATAGCAATTTGAAACACTCCATAGGTGTGTTAAAATGTGCTGTTAGTATAAATTGCAAGATCCAAATGGCAAGATCCAAACGCTCTCCACCGACTCCAGAAAGCTTGGACCAAGTATACCGCGAGGCTGGTTTGAACGCGAGGGACTTCAACCAGGACTGGGCCTGGCTCATCGGAGAAGATGAACAAAACTGGGAGGATGTCGGAGAACCCGAACCGGAATGGTTCGAAAACATCGAGGATGAGAGACTTTGGCTACACGAAGCAGGAATAGACGAACGCGCTTCAGCTGTCGCGACGCCACCAGATCTCCACCAGGCCAGACAAGGTGAAACACCACTGCCAACGATCGATGAAATAGAAACCCTACTATAGGAGGTGCGGAACGCCGAGATTCAGACAACCACACAGATCGACCTCGCGCAATTGATAACCGAACTTGGAATCGACATAATCGAAGAAGAAACCTCAGAGAAGCCTCAACAAACTATAGACCATCGCCCGCCGGGACCACGAGACTCATCACCAGAGGACGAAATTGCGGACGACGAAGGCTCAATAGGAGAAGGCGAATCACCTTTTCCCAACTTCGGGAAACAACTCAACGAGCTGCTCATAGAGGAAGGAGAGCCAGTACCACTGCACATCAAGGACTGTCGATACAAATCTGTCGCCGTGAACCCGTTGAAACGAATCGAGTGGAACAACAGAACCAGATTCAAGCTGTGCGGCCAGGGAGCTGTTCTACCCAGGCCTAAAGATGCACCTCACGTCTTCAGGAAAACAAGGCCGTCACTAATGATGGATGAAGTCATCCGCGACTGGAAATTAACAGGCCTCCTGATCGAAGACAAGGGAGTAACAGACGCTTTCCCGATGTTCCTGATCCCGAAGGCCAACGGAACTACAAGAGTGATCCATGACTTCAGCGAATGGACGGACTACCTGGAAACACAGAGGTTCAGACTCGCGTCAGCAGGCATCGCACTCAACAGTATCAACCCACTCAATTGGATGTGGAAGATTGACTTATGATCGGGATTCTTTCATATTTCGGTCTCCACAGATTCACGCCGATTCTGCGGAGTATACTACCATGGCGTCAAATATGCAACAACCAGATTACCAATGGGCCATGCACTCGCACCAGCCCTTATACAAAGGATCGCCTTAGAAGCCGTTGCGGCAATAGAAGAAGTCTGTAAAACAAAAGGAATCGCCTACTTGGACGACTTTCTGTTTCACTCGCCGGATCCAGAGGAGCTCCAACACGTCCCAGAACTACTGACATCACTAGGTTTTACCATCAACAGAGAAAAATCTTCAAAGACGACAGTCCAGCGGATCGTGTACCTGGGATTCATTGTGGACACCGAGGAACACTCCAAAACACTCACCGAGGAAGCAGGAAGGAGAGCGGGTAACCTACTGAAACACCTACCACGGACAGACCAAAAAGGAAGGCAACGGATCGCTGGTTACATAAGCTGGCTAGGTTATAACCTCGAGTGGCCACAGTACGCAACAGCCCGTCTACCGCGGCCTTCCGAGATTCGCAGAAAACTCCTAGCACTCCCATGATGGCGCACCAGACGAGTCCAGGGACCGACGACACCACCCAACCTTGTCTTCTCTGACGCGACGCCTTAGACAATGGCGGGATACTCACCCACCAGAAACGAGTGCAGAATACAGAGGTTCCAACAACCCGAGGAGATCAACAGAGCCGAGGTAGTAGCGGCACTCTTAACACTCCTATGGGAACACCAAGAAACGGGAGCAAGATACATACGCCTAGGAACAGACAACACAACGGTAGTAGAATGTGCACAACGAGGAAGAGGCCTCACATTTGGGGCCAACGATATTTGCAACTACACCTGCACGTTGCAAACCGCCTGCGGCTCATCAAGACGGAAATCTTCTGGACACCCGGAGAACTCAACCCCGCAGATTACCCTTCGAGGCTAGAACTGAGACGCTTTCTGGACCAGGAAGGAGAAGACGCAGCCACCATAGATCTAAGTAATCTACCTGTGGATTTGTTCAGCCTATTGTACATATGAAATGTAAAGTGTATCTTATGTAAATAAAGGCCTTGTCCGTCTGGTCCTGCCGCCTGTGGCTCTCCCCCTGGGACACTCTGAGCATCCTCCAGCCAAAGACTATAAAAGGAGATGTTCGGTGGGCCTCGGGACTCAGTCGCAGGAGGAGGGACCTGACAACAACTCCAGTTAAGAACATGGCAAGATCCAAAC
>CABFWB010008013.1:0-20597 GCA_902151455.1 Timema bartmani
CCCCCCCCTTTATTTTTTGGAATGGTTGTAAAATAGATCTTAAAAGGCTTTTTTTCCTAGTCACTTCTTTATTTTATACAAAAATCAATGTAACACTGGCAGCAAAATGGTAAAACATGGCAAAATGGCAAAATGGTAAGTAATACGTCTTATATCCTAAATATATATTTTATAAGTTATTGTATAACAAATTATTATGTTGTGAAATTCATTGCGTAGCATAGTTTAGAAACTTGTGTCACAACTGCATGCATCTGTAAACAAATTATCTACCACTTATGAAGTCAAGCAATAGTAAAAGGGCCACCGTTTGAAGAAGATTCAAAGAACTGATCTTCAATATCCCTGCAATTGGTGGACAGGCATCTATGTATTAGGCATTTTGTGGGACGTCTTGGTTGGTGCAGTAGAAAAGGATGAATTTCCTGTAGGTAATCAAAAGTTCAAGGAAAGAGGATCTGACGCTCTTAAAATGATCTCCGTATGAGAGAGTCACCTTGAAATCTTAAAGGGCTCAATGTGGGTAGTCGTAATTTGGAAGACGTCTCGGAATAAGGAGTCATCCATAGGCTAAGCTGAATGTTTTTTTGCATCCATTTATATTTTCATCCTGTGGCCTGGATCAGTTTTTTTTCAAGCCATATATTTTCCACTAATGGCTTGCTAGTCCTGTCTTCGCTTCATATGCCTTATAATCTAACTCAAGACAAGGACAGGCACAGCATCCGTTCCCCGACCGTTAATTCATCACTGTGAAAGGGTAAACCCACATTTCACAAGATATACATTTTTCAGTTATGCCGGAAATCGAACCCGGGACCCTTAGCTCAGTAGGCAGACACACTACCGACTGGTCTAAGGTGTTGTATACCTTGCATGTAATGAGTATCAATAATTTTTTTTAGCATCAAGTCTTTCTACCCGTTTTGGTTAAACACTTATTTACTAGCTACGATAATTGTTTTAGGGATTAGGATGGTTATATTTAGGGATAGTTTATTCGCATTTGCGTAGAGGGAGAGATGAAAACCATTTTGTAAAAAACACCTTTAGTATATCCGACCAAGATTCAAACCTCGATCTCTCCATCATTGGCAGTCTTGTCTACTGCGAGGGTGGAGCGTTGTACCACGTGGTTGTGATACTAACTACCTATTGCTCTATCCCTGGATATAATGTGTATTAATATATTCAACTAATCCTATGATTATTAATTTATAAATTCTTGTGTGTTGGACGTATTAAGGGCCCAATCTTCCTGAAAGAAAGATTAATAAGAATTAGATTTCCTATAAAAAAAATTCTGCTTTGTCACTGCAAAGAAACAAAATTAATCTTCAAATATATTAGAATTGATTGTTTTGACGACCATATGAACAAATGACTATATTTGGCTAAGGAAGGGTAAGTTTTGTTTGCTATACCCTTCACCTTATTCATAGGGCTCTTTATGGTACCTGTTCAGCTTCATTTTTGGTGTAAAAAATATTCTGAAATAGAAAACCACAATTTTATATAATGGGAGACATCTGAATGTCTGACAGGCTTTTCAACGCTTCACAAATCAACTCAATACCATCTACTCTTCCTGCATTCCAGTTATTTATTTCTATTTCCCTATATGTTATTTTCGTATTTACTTGAGAAAAGTCTGGTCATCAACAAATTATTTTGTATCGCGTCAATATTTATTTCCATTATAAAACTTTATGTAATTTTCTGTATTTATTATAGGTGGCTTAGTTTTATCCATTACACTTCGATGATATTTTACATGTAAATTAGAACATTGGCAAATTTTGAATCCAAGGAGAGATTTATTTTTTTCATTTTAAATATACTCAAAAAATATCCTAAAATGGTTGAGTTCCTATGTTCACATATAAGATATTTCTAATCATATTTATATAATATTTTACTGTCAAACTTAATCTGTTTAGCTATTATCCTAAATGAGCTTAATTACTCAGAAAGAATTTTAATCATATGCTAATTGGATAGCTTCAACTCGTGTAAATATATATTAGAGTTGAAATTAGAAAACTTTGTTTATTTAATATATATATATATATATGTGTGTGTGAGTGTGTGTGTTCTACATCAGTCGTAGCCCAGTTTGTGGAAAGATTATCCAGTACTAATGTACCGTTGCCCAGGGGACGCACAATCGTACTAATCGTACATCCTTTCCGTGGAGGCTCTTTCCAAGTCTCGATGAGATGAGGTGATGGTGATAATGAGTATGAAGGTTTGTAACCAGTGGAAACACTTGAACCTAACTTAAGCCTAACTAACAAAACCATACCCTGGTGACCGTTAAGATAGTTTCACTTTCAGGAAAATTACCCATGGTACCGGCCGGGAATCGAGCCCGGGACCTCTAAGATCGTATCCTCAGGTGCGCTGACCACTATACCCTGGGGCCGGTTGTTTCTTAAATATATTTTACTTTCACATTCTTATCATTTCAAATGTGAATATGTGTAACTTAGACTTTATTTTTGAATGGAAAGTAAGATACTTCGTATACAATACAAACGAATAAACGAAGGTGTTCACCTACACTTTTTTTAAATGGGAAAATTTATTCGACATTAGTATTTACAACAATGAAGGCCTTCACTGAAAATAATAATAAAATAAAACAACTATTACTTTAAATTGTTCAGGGATATCATGAGTGGAACAGATAACCTTTATTAACCTACATATAGTTGACCTTGGTAATCTTGGGGTAAAGTGTTGGCCTCAGGACACGATGTTCGTGGGTTCAAACCCAGCTGGAGTCAACGAATTTTTCTTGAGCGATGAAAATCCGTAGCACAGCTTTCTTTGGAGGGTAAGTAAGGCCGTCGGTCCCCTGTTGATTGTGACATGTAAAAGAACCCTGAACATGTATGTGAAAATACCTTTTTTGGGAAAATTAATAAACTCTTTCCCTCTCACTCATAGACATTCATGTATATTGATATAATAAGTTGGTTCAGAATATGCACGTTAAATATCTCAAATAAATAAAACTTAAAAAGTGTACATGTTTTCTGCATCCTTTCGTTGTCGTATGATAAGTGGGCATATAGCAAGCGAATGACATTTAAATGTCCTAATTTTAAAAATTTCTTATTACTACTCAATTATTGTTCAGTCAATGTGTCGACATGGCATAATATAGCAACGACATTTCTTTGGGTGACAGTGTTGCCTCAACAAGGTATTTAGAAACAGGTTTGATTTGTAGGTCCTCTATTCTAACAGCATATGCGCTGTCTTTGTGTTTGCTCATGTGATGTTATCGTTTTGTGATTTCATAAGAAGCCAAAAAGTCAATGAAAATTAATAGTATTTTTTACTCTGTGAGAAAATGGATTAATATTTTTCCGTAGTTTATAAATTAAATTAAGGAGTAAAGAGCCAAGCTATTATATTTGTTAATTATTATGTTTATAGCCGGTTCTAAATATCAGATTATTTGGATTTAAAAAGGACACCTGGATACTGGTATCGAACCCGAGACCTTTGGCTTAGTACGACAAAGGTCACAGTTTCGATTCCCGTGTCCAGGTGTAATTTTTAAATTTAAGGAATATGATATTTAGATGCGGCTAAAACCATAATTAACAAATATAATAGCTTGGCTATTTAATCCTTCATGATATGCGCATTCGCACAGTTATCATTGTATTGTACATTTGGCAGCATAAAGCCAACAACTGAGTCGATGGTGGCTGCGTTCTCTAATAGCTCGTGATCTTAATTGACCACACAGTTGTAGTTGACGATTTCCGCACGTCCATCATAGACTCTACCCCTGAAATTTCAGTGAAGAATGACCCTTCAAACGGGCACGACTCCTGGATAGCTCAGTGGTTAGAACATTAGTTTAGTAGACTAAAGGTCAAAGGATCAATTCCCATGGCAAGGTTTTTTTTAATTTCGGGAATATCATATTAATTATTGTTTAGCTTAGTATTTTAAGTGAATTATTTAGTATTATTTTTACTGTATTTGAGGCCATGATACTTTTAGTAGGCCTACGTTAAAAGTTATCAATCTAATTTATATTTTGATTTATGTAGGAACACAGATTGAAAGTATATAAACGCTGATATTAATGCATATACATTAAAATATATAATAAATAGGGGAAAAACTAATAATACATTATTTCATAGTCAATTAATCATCAATAGCCTACAAGATAAGCTTATAATTATCAAATAACAATGGAAAACACAAGTGGAAAATAAAATATGGTATTTTAAAAATAATTTTACCGGTTGTTCTCTATGGGTGTAAAACGTGGTCTTTTACCTTATATGAAAAAGGGTCTTTGAAAACAAGGTGCTTAGGAAGATGTTTGGTGCAAAAAGGGATGGCTATACTGGGGGTGGTATGGGTTATATAATAATTTTTGGCACTGCGTCTTACTACCTTTTCAGGCTATAGGCATAGGTTAGCTAAGGATGCATTACATACCCCGTACTCATCTAAAGACAATGTAAGAATAATAAAGTCTCGTAGATTACAGTGGGCTGGACATGCATTGCGAATGGGAGAATCTAGAACCTTGTTCAGGGTATTGACTGGCAAACCCAATGGGAATAGACCATTGGGAAGACCTAGACGCAGATGAGAGGTTAACATTAGAATGGACCTGAAAGATATAGGGTGTAGTGAGGTGGACTGGATAGAATTATCTCAAGATAGGGATAGGTGCCGTACTTTTGTAAGTATGGCAGTGAAATTTAGAGTCCCTAATGCCATAGAGTAGGAAATAATTACTACCTAAAATTGGCTTCCTCCCACACAAGCTAATGTTTCAAAATTATATGGTATTTCCAGATGGCTGAGAATCGTCCAATATACCTAAAACCAATTGTATAAATTTGATAGATTATGCGATTCAAAATGAAACGCCTTTCCCATGCATGAATAGCATATACTTACTTTCTCTATGGCATTAAAAATTCAAAAAATCATTGTCACAATTACAAAAGTAGGCCACCTATCCTATCTTGAGCTAGTTCTATCCAGTCCACCTCATTACACCCTATCCCTATCTTGAGCTATTTCTATACAGTCCACCTCATTACACCTTGTCCCTATCTTGAGCTATTTATATACAGTCCACCTCATTACGTACTATCCCTATCTTGGAGAGTTTCATTGCAATACACACAATAAATTACGTTTCTAATAATTACCCTAGTTCATTTATTTTGACTTTTCACATATAAATGGTCCCTCTAATCGAAATATAGTATACATTCATCATAATTTTCTGAAAACATTAACCTATATTTTACTTAGCCACCACATTTTCAATGATAACCTAGTTCATTTTTATATTACTAAACAATTTTTTGTTATAGACCTTACTATCGATAATATGCACATACATATTTACATAGAAAACATCCAATTAATTTACAATTTCAAAGTTATTCATTGAAAAAGTGACCCTAAAAAACCATAAAAGTTATTATGTTTTTAATAAAACTTTTTTAAATCCATTCATAATATTAAATAAACAATTAGATGTTATTTCTTGATTTTGAAATAACTATCACTTTATTTAATTTTAATGGATACATTTTTAAACCCTAAAAAAGCTATATTTTGTTGGAACACACCCCAAGAATCTTCGAGCCCTATGCGACCGCCTAGGTTCACCCATGGAAAGCCCACCAGCCCAGCAACTGGTGACGTAAACGAAAACAAATGACCAAACACTGTTGTGTTGTACGGGCGACCACACATGACAGACAATTATTTGATCGGTTGGAATGTCCACCATAGATTCAAATGGGGCTCCACACACGACAGACTAAAAATACGTACCTTCTAAAAAGATGTGGCATGTTCCATTTTTCAACCAACTCCACACACCCAATTGTTGGTGCCTGTTAGCAGTGAAATTTGAATGCTGTATTCAAATGTGGACGCGCACACGAAATACAAATAAATCTGACTGACATTTTGTATTAGTGTACGAGGTGTCCACGCAGCCCCATGTGGTGTGTAAACGATCAGTTTTGAGAGCCCAGTGCGTCTTCTTTATTTACAAAATTCAAAGCCGTTGCTCAATGGAGATTAATTGTGATAAGACCCGCTTCGGTGGCCACGTGGTCTTACGTGCTACTCTCGTGTTGTTGGAATAGACTGCCGAAGACGGGAAGATCGTAGTTCGGTTCCGGTTGGGTGGACTGAGGGTAGTTTTTTCCTAAAGGGTTTTACACTCTCCCTCCACGCAAATGAAGGTTCTCTTCCTCTAAATTATACCTTCTTAATCCCTAGAACATTATTGTACATATGCGTAAAACCCGAACAGGTGGTAAGACAAAGTGCTTTAAAAAAATCGTGATAAGAAGGGAATGGACCAACACTGGTTCTTCCATGGCACGCATCCAATCCCCACCACAACCACCGACTAAGGGCCAGTTTCATACTCAGATTTAGTACGCCTCAAGTGCGGCGCTATACTAAATACAAGACGTCACCTACCTGAAATTGAATGGAATGGGCCAGTTTCATATGCGAAACTGGCCCATTCCATTTTGGTCTAGGTAGGTGTCGTCCTGTATTTAGTATCGACTCGCACTTTAGGCTCATTAAATCTGACTATGAAACTGGCCCAAAGTGACGGCGGTCGGTTGAGTGTGCGGTCTCTAGTAAGTTGTCGGCCTCAGACGCCTGATGGACTGTCAGTCGTGTGCGATTTCCTTTAAACTGACGCACATGAGATTAAGGAAAATAAGGAGAAGAACAAAGCAATCGGTGCCCAGTAGTGGAAATATTAGCCAGTACTAATGTACCGTTGCCCAAGGGACGCCCGAATGTACTTATCGTACATCCTTTCCGTGGAGGCTCTTTCCATGTCCCGATGAGATTAGGTGATGGTGATAGTGAGTATGAGGGTGTGGAAACCACCTAAATCTAAATTAAACCTAACTAACCAAACCCTGGTCACTGTTGGGGTAGTACCCCTTTCGGAAAAACACTTAAGATACCAGCTGAGAATCGAACCTGGGACCATTAGGCTTGTAGCTATGTGCACTGACCACTACACCACGGAGCTGGTTAGAAGACTAGATTATCCTATGTGAAAAGAGAGAGTTGACCGGTGTTAGTAGACAAGGTTCTTTGTGTCAGCGGGAGGTAGGAATCCAAATAATAAAAGAAGTTGTAACAATTCCGTTGGTACTGTCACGTAACACAATAAAGTGAACGTAATCAATGAATATACACCGTGTTGTGTCTGTATGGATAAAGTGAAGATAGCTTGTTTAATGTGATGAATAATTCACACAATTAAATATATATAAATATATATGTCAAGTTATAGCTGTGAAGACTTTCAAGTCACAAAACTCAAGGTGTTAAGGCTTACAATATATACACATTTTCAGTGACGGGGAAGTCAAAGTTTGAATTTTGGTTCAGTACATTGGAGATGGCTTCCCACATTCGAATTATAATTTAGATTTTATTTTTCCCTCTCCACATTAGTGTTGGGTTACTTCCTCTAAATCAGGTGTGTAAAACTCGTGGCTCTATCCATGATTTTGTGCGGCTTGCGAACCTTAAGATGAAGCATCATGCAATGCATCCCTTTTCTTTCTTTTTTTTCATAAACGTTGAGGAAATGCAACATTATGTATTTGATATTTAGGAATTTGGATTAATTTGTATTGTTCTGGCTTGTGAGAGGTTGGTATCCCAAATCTATACTATTTTTTTCAACATGGATCAATTTCCAAAAACTGTTAGATTTGCGCACAAGCAACAGGGGTTTACTCACGTGATATGGAATCAAACACCCGAAACATTTTGGCTTATGGACACACATTTATCATACATTTAAGTGACTTCGAAGCCCAAAACTCCCTCCATTGTTGAAAATAAAAGGTTAAAAGTATATGAATTTCTATTATTGTATTATTGAGAAGGCCTACTCTTTTCTTATTTGAAAAAACTAAAGACTAAGTTGGAATGTTTTTTATTTAAGATAACGTCAATGCAGATTTATTTATTAAATGTGGCACCCTTCAGTATTTTTAATATTCAATGGGGCCTTCCTTTATGATCAAAATATTTTGACATGCCTGCTCTAAGCCTTAGTGTTCTCACCAGCTTGGCAAAATTTGTCATATATTTGAGGGAAGAGTGACCAAACTAAAACAAGAGAGTGACAACGCTGTTTCCCAATAGTAACCAGTCGATAGCGTGTCTATCTACTGGGCTAACATTCCAGGGTTCGATTACTGGCATGATTGAAAAAATTATCATTGGTGAATTGTGTATTTTCCCTTTCACATTGATGAGTTAACGTCCGGGGGCTGTATGTTGTTACTGTTATAGAGTTAAGTTTTTAATATATTAATTAAATTTAGCACCATGTCTTACTACCCGTTCGGGTTATACACTTAAGTACTAATTACGTGAATGGGTTAGGAATTGATAAGGTTGAATATAGAGGAGGTGAGCCCGCATTTTCGTGTAGGGAGAGTGGAAAACCATTTAGGGAAAACCACCCCCAGTTCACCCGACCGAGATTCGAACCTCAATCTCCCCGTCCTCGACAGTAAAGCCCAACACGACTAGCGCGTTAGCTAACTACGCCACCGAAGCGGGTTATAGAGTTAAGTTAATTTATAAGTTGTGTACTGATATAATCAGTCGGTTCAGAAAGTGCACGTTAAATACTTTAAATAAATGAAAAAAACTGTAACACCAAACGCTATAGGGTATTTATAACAGTTTAAACACTTCACTTTATGTAAAATAGTCTTTGCATAGGTACAATCCATTTACCTTGTTGGATTATAATGGCGTAGCTAATAATTACTCTAACGGAGTAGGGTTAAGGAAGGACGAATTTTAGAGGTAAGCTTCCCGCACTTGCGTGGAAGGAGAGTGGCAAACAATTTAAGAAAAACCACCCAAAATAGACAGGAATTGGATAAGAACCCCGATCTACCAATCATCAGCAGGCCGGCTTAGCTTGAGAATGACACCTTAGGTGAATCGGCTACTGAAGTGGGTGTGTCTTCTGTCAAAATACGTCTGTACTGCTCAGTATACCATTTGTACCAGTAATTTCTTGTTGAGCGTTTAAAATGTACTCTTCATTTACACTGAAAGGTAGCAAATAGTCTTACCTTGGCCGATTACAGTATAGTTGTATATTATAAGGCGCATAATATTATATTAGATTGTGATTTTTAGCCAACATTTAATAGTTTTCAATAATTTTGGTTTATTACGAATATTTTTTTTTTTTATTTTATTCTTTATTTTTTTTAGTACCGTGTCTTACTACCCTACCCGTTTGGGTTATACGCCTATGTACTAATTACAATAATGGGTTAGGGTTTATGGAGCCGTAATATAGAGGAAATTCACCCACATTTGCTTGAAGGTAGAGTGGAAAACCATTTAGGAAAAACCACTCTCAGTGTATCCGACCGGGATCGAAGCCCGATCTCCCCGTCTTCGGCAATCTAGTCCAACACGAGATTAGCACATTAGACCACGTGGCCACTGAAGTGGTTATTACAAATTGTATATTCTATATGATACAAGTAAACATATAGGCCAATTTTCATAGGAAGAACAGTTAAAAAATACAAACTTTTATTGTGGTCAATATTGATAACTTTTAACATATTATAGGTATTGAAAATATAAATCGGTAGTGACATCTCGCAATAGACTAGACTGACAATGTCGGAGAGATCAAGGTTTCGAATCTCAGTCGGGTGTACTGAGGGTGGTTTTTCCAAAATGGTTTTCCACTCTCCCTCCACCGAAATGCGGGTACACTTCCTATAAATATAGCCTTCATAATTCCTAAAACCATTAGCGTAATTAGTACATAAACGTATAACACGAACGGTTAGTAAGACACGTTGCTAAATAATAAGGGTATATAATAGTTCTACCCTTAATTTTAATGTGAAACCTGTGCCTGTATCGTTGGTATGATATAGTCAGTTTTTTTTTTGGTTTAATAATTTAATAATTTGATAGGGCCAGTCGAAAATACATCTCACATCAAGTGTATCGCTCTATTAGCTCGACTGTAAACTATTCAGGAGGGTGTTTGGAAACTCATAGCCTAAACTGCACATATAGCTTGTTAGAACAAAAAGTAATAAGAAATCCCTGGAAACTTACATCCGGAAAACTATGCTAATACCATTAAATTGTATTCAAAGTTTCAGCGTATAGCGCCGAGGGAGCAAAGTTGTTCAAGCATGCGTGCACAACAAGCTGCATAGGAGTTGGCGTGCGGTACTGTACATGTAATAATTCAAGCACCTTCTGTGATGTAGGACCTTCAGAACGTATTCGCATTTCTAGATGGACTGATATATTGTTTACTATTAATTGTGGTATGTTCTGCTTCCGTGATCCTCAATATATCGAGGTGTATAATTCCATGCACCTAGCTCCTATGCAAACTGTTGTACACGCATACTTGAATAGCTATGCTCCCCCGGTGCTTTACGCCGAAACTTTGAACACAATTTAATGGTATTGGCATAGTTTTCCGGATTTAAGTGTATAGGGATTTGTATTAGTTTTGGTTCAAACAAACTATATGTGCAGTTTGGGATATGATTTTCCGAACACACTGTATATTTTACTAGCGTACTAGCGGAGAAATATGTAACTATTACATCACCTGGAAACTTGAATACAATTTAAAATAATATATTAGAATTCAAGTAATAAAAAGGGAAAGTTTTTCATTCTTGAACTTGTATACAAACACTTACAATGATTTTGTTGAACGGCTTCAGTGGTAGAATGGTCTAAGGAGTCCACTCTCGTGACAGACAGGCCTGTTTAAGATGGGAAGACCGGGGTTCGAGTCCCGGGTCTACTGAGTGTGATTTTTCCTAAATCGTTTCCCACTCCCTTCTACACAAATGCGAGTAGATATACTCTAAAGTGCTTCTTTCCTCATCCCTAAACTATTAGAATAATTATTATTCTGTTTGTTTTATGGTAACCCCGTGACCGCCATAAATTATTTCAACCCTTATCCATACCGCCCTCTCCCAGGTGACGCACCATTGATACACAGCCTTCATTTTCATAGGAAGAGCCTTTCATAATATACAAACACATTTTTGCAGAAAAAATTTATAAACATTTAATATTATTATAGTGTTATTTAATAGGTATTTAATAAAAATAAAAAGTGACAGCTGAAAAACTGAAACTGAAGCCAAGCTGAAACCTGACGTATGAATATGTAAACGTTAATCTAGTAGCTTTTCTAGTATTCAGATAAGTCTCTTCCTATGAAAATTGGACTGTTCATTTATCTGTACGTCGGTGACCTGGTAGTCTAGGGGTAAGGTGTCAGACTTCTGTGCTGGGGGTCCAAGGTTCAATCCGGGGTCCAAGGTTCAATCCTCGGTCCCGGCACAGATTTATCTGATTGCCAAACCTTTCCTTCACCTCTGACAAGACGTGTATTAATCACAACTTGTGAATGTGAGGAATGCCAGGCCTCCACCGTGGTTCGGATTCCACGTTAAACTGTAGGTCCTCCATTTCATCCCATAATCACCCTACCATTACACATTAGCGTAAGTGCGTATAACCCGAACGGTTAGTAAGACGCGGTGATGATAATATTAATAATAATTTATCTGGATAAATTATTAGTTAAAAATATAAAATTGTTTATTTTATGACTTGATATGACTAAATAGTGTATAAACGTTGTAAATAATAATAATAATAATAATAATAATAATGATGATGATGATGATGATGATGATGATAATGATAATAATAATTATTATTATTATTGTTATTATAATTTTTATTATATAATAGTTATTATTATTATTATTATATAATATTATATAATAAAAATAATAATAATAATTATTATTATATAATATTATTATTATTATCATTAGGTGTTCTGTCCTACGACAAGTCCTTTTCTTTTGTCAGTAAATTTAAACCGTCAATGTCCTCTTCCTCCTCCTTCAGCTCCCATAATTTTCTTATTTCCTTCAAGTCATCTAGTATTTGAATCCTACTTCTTCCTAAGCTGCTGCTCCCTTCAAACTTTACTATTTTATATATAAATTGGTTTATATTTTTGAGCCTAATTAAAACAATATTTTAATGAAACCATGGAAAACAAATCAAACACATCCATCGAGGTCAAATTTTACAATTGTCTGATTGACCTAACAATTTTTGAATGTAGGTTTTGAAAGATGATTACTGAAGTAATAAGAATGATGAATAGAGTAATAATTTGAGAACTGATGGTTGAATACCAAATATAAATGTACTGTACTTACGTGCTATTAATTGCACTTGAGAAGACAATTTGCAATGTTCGTGCTCCTAAAATCGCCACCATTGTGTTGTGATTGGCTGTTAAGTTCTTCCCTAGACGGTCATAAGCTATTATCTGACTTGTATTTGAATTAATGATCAAATAATGTTAAAAGCGTGGGAGTAATGAGTATGTTTCTGTTGAAATGATTAATGTCACAAGTGATTTGGTCAAGTTTTCGAACTCGTCAATTTAGTATAAAATGATTTGATTTTACTAAAGATCTATTCAGTTAGTTTTCAAGTGTTACTTCGGAAGAATTTAGCAGGATCACTTCAAACAATCATGATTTATTTTAAACTGGTGAGAAATAACTAATAATATAAGCTATTTCACTATTCACAAAGAGTACTAGGGAAGAAGCTTCGCTGATAGTCATGTTAGATATAAACATTTAACTGGATATGAATTTTATTGGAATCTCTCACAGAATTGTTAGTACACAGGGCAAAGATAATACATTTTTAATACAATATTTTAGTTTTAATTGGATAACTCACTTTAAATTTTCTATTTAAAATTCATAATAGATATCGCAACCTAGGCGTAGATTAAGATTGGTAAATTTATAATATCACCATGCCTATTCAACTACAATAAAATATATTGATAAGTTATCTAAATATTTAACAATAAAATATATTATTTTGGCCATATTATTGGAGGCAATTAAATTAAGTAATTTATTAATAAATACTCACTCTTAAATACTTTTATAAGCGAATCATATTCAGAACAAAACAGTTTTTTAACAAATATGTCTGCTAGTTTTAAATTTAGTTTTACACATTGACAGCTAAACATTTCTTAAAACAATCAAAATTATTTTAAATATGTTGCTAGGGGGAGAAGTTACACTTTGATATATTATTATAGGCTATATTTATAAAAAAATAGATCCCAGGAAATAATCATTTTGTTTATATTGTCAAGACTAAATAAATTTAATTTTTTCCCTAAGAGCTCTTTTATTTTATGTCTACATATCTAAAGGCTTATCTACTCTATTATTATTATTATAATATTATTATTATTACTATTATTATTATTATTACTATTATTATTATTATTATTATTATTATTATTATTATTATTATTATTAATTATTATTATTATTATTATTATTAGAACCGCGTCCTACTACCCGTTAGGGTTATAGTGTTGGGTGTAGGGTGATTATGAGATGAAATGGAGGACCTACAGTTTAGCGTGGGATCCGAACTACGGTGGAGGCCTAGCATAGTATTTATATTCTAAAACAGTATTTTCTTGGCAACAAATCATTTAAACTAGTTGTTTATACTCTTAACGTACGCTAGGTTTTCAATGTTTTTGATATATTGACTAGATAATAACATCATTCAGTGACTGGTCATTTTGTTTTTAAATGTAGATTATATTGTAAATTATTATATAGCTATTCCATTAAGTCTTATAATGCCTTATAAAATAATATTATTATTTTACACACACATATCACTGACATAACATTCACATTATACACTTACATATATATATATATGTGTGTGTGTGTGTGTGTGTGTGTGTGCATAATNGTGTGTGTGTGTGTGTGTGTGTGTGCATAATGTGAATGTGATGTCAGTCATATGTATATATATATATATATATATATGTAAGTGCATAATGTGAATATGATTTCAGTGATATGTGTGTGTAAAATAATATTATTATTTTATAAATATATATTTATTTATCTCTGAGAATACATTTGTTAAAAAACATTTTTAGCCATACATATTCTCTATGAAATTTAACAATGTAGATATTATTCTTAAAATAAAATTATTGGCGTATTAATAGTAATTAAATGTAAGCCTGTGCTACTCCAAAACAAGGAATGGAGGCGGGTGTCTAGTATTTTGATTTACCATTAGATTTCCGCACATTGACGGATTATGCTTCAAAATACTCCCTGTGAAAACCGTCAACGCAACAGAGAACATTAAGGGGCGTATAGGGTCATTAAATTTTCCCTTAATGGGCCACCGGGACCAACCATTTAACTTACCGAGCATAGTGATGTCCAATTTTTAACTTGACCATTTGGTTTTCGTCTGTCTTTCTGGCCTAATGTTTGCTCCGTCATAACTATCAAATACGTGGACCTATTTTAACGAGATTTGGTGGAGTCATTCATTGAACCTAGGCCGAACAACGTAGGTACAGGGGCTTTTGATCTTTTCATCCGTTCCCGGATGGCTGCCGCACAAAAAATGTGTGTGTCTGTTTGCTATGCGATAACTGCCAAATGCATGGATCAATTATAGCAAAATTTGGCAGGGACAATCTTTGAACTTAGGTTGAACAATGTATGTACGAATCTTAAATCTGGATGCCCGTTTCAATATGGTGGCACCTCAAAAGAATTTTCGTTGAGTAGCTCATCCCAAGTAACACAGCACTAGTAGTATTTCAGTATCAATAAAAATAATTTCTCAGGGTATATTAAATAAATAATCCTTGCAAGTACATAGCGCTAAATAAAGTAGTTTAAAGGTGTACAATAATTCTACATCTAGCTGTCAGTACTAATTTTATCTTATAACTAGTTTTACTTTTTCATCCATTACGGTTTCCAGGCTGTGGTCCGGGTTAGTTTTTTTTATTCATGCCATATATTTTCCACTACCTGCTGGCTAGACCTGTTGTGGATTAAATGCCTTACAATCTCACTCAAGAGTAGGACAGGCACAACATCTAGTCCCCGTCCGTTAATTCATCACTGTGAAAGGGTAAACCCACATTTCACCAATGATAAATTTTTTGGTGATGTCAGGAATCGAACCTGGAACCCTTAGCTCAGTAGACAGCCACGCTGCTGACTGAGCTAGGGTGTTGGATCCTATAACTAGTGTGGGTACAAAAGACAATATGTCAATCAAAATTTGAGAGGGTACACTTTACTCTCGTAGTTCCGGATTACTGTGTGACTGTGTACCTTTTAATATTATATGTGAACAGTTCATAACTTATTTTCTGAATTTACCATTCATTTAACAGTGTATATCAAACAAACAAATTAAATGCTAAACATTTAAGTACCTTTTTCCAATATATCCTAATTTAATAATTTTACTAAAACCAATCTTATTCTGCTTGTTCTTCCAGGTAGTGTCGACAGTGCTGCTGGTAGCTGTATGCTCAGAAAATCCTGGCCAACCTTTTGTGAAGTCTAATACAGCTTATCCTTACAATCCTGCAGGTAATAAAATTACCCTTATATTCAACCTAATATGGTTGATCTAGGAATTACTACGTGTCAGAAGGTTGGGATTCAGTTCAAGTCCAAGATGAGCTATATATTTTGGCGTTCATTGCGGTTTTACTAAACTTCCTCTCTCCAAGCGAATCTTGCGTATTTAATCGTAACTCAACTTATTCATTCTGAATCTGTTAATTAGTGTAAGTTGTGGACAGATCAAACAGGTGTTAATACGTAGTGAACTCAACAAATATCATCACCACTCAAGGTGTGGTGGAAGGGGACGCGAGAAAAGGTAAGTGTTTTGGTAGTTTTTATAGCAAAGCGTTTTTTTCCCGTAAAAATAATAAAAATATTCCTTCGGTAGAAACGTAGAGCTTAATTTCCTTCACACGGTGATATCAACATCAACAGTTATTTAATATCTGTCAAGAGCTTTCTAGAATTTGGTGAGAACCTTTTCTCTTCATTTAAAAAACTTCTTATCAAAGGTTTCTACTGAAGAAATGTTTGATTTATTTTGTAGAAAAAATATGTTTTCTATGAAATCCGCAAAAACACCTTTTCTCGCGTCCTCTTCTATCCAGATACATCTTTTCTGAACCATGACCGTGTAATCCGGTGGGACATTAGACATACAGACGTGCCCCGTTAATACGACATTTTAGGCCCCAGACCGTTTTAAATTGAAATTCACCGTAAAGCGAATCATTTTATGTTTTATTGAAAACAAAATAATAGCTTTAAACATCTAAGATTCACAAAATCACATAAAGTAGTACAGAGAGGCACCACGTACCGTGTTTGTAAACAAATTGAGAGTCCAGCAGGAAGCTGAGAAGCTGGTAACGTCGTGTAGCTAAACCGTCGTATCAGTGAGGCAACTGTTAGATACTCAGCGTATAGTCACAATTTAAAACCGTCGTATCAGTGAGGCAACTGTTAGATACTCNAACCGTCGTATCAGTGAGGCAACTGTTAGATACTCAGCGTATAGTCACAATTTAAAACCGTCGTATCAGTGAGGCAACTGTTAGATACTCAGCGTATAGTCACAATTTAAAACCGTCATATGAGTGAAATGTCGAAAAACCAATCGTCGCAAAGCGGGGTATGTCTATTCTAGTTTGGTTTTCACTATAATGAAGAGCTCATATTAAACAATGATTTAGGTATGTTAATTGTATAAAAATAAAATGGTCAAGAATATATATATATATACACCCGTATACCTATTTATGCTATCCGTACTAACGGGCTAAGGATGGGGAAGATTTAATTGAGTGAAAATATACTTGAATTTTCTTATAGGAAGAATAGGAAACCGTTTAGAAAAAGCCACCCTCAATACATCCGACCAAGATTAAAACCCTGATTTCCCCGTCAACGTTAGTCCAGTCTATTGCGAGTGTAATGCCCTAGACTATGTGACCACTGATTTGGGCACATCATTTTAATTTACCATTAGTTTAGAATAATGTATTATCCTATTGTTCACTCATTATAATTTATGGCCCTGCCATGGTCAAGATCACTGAGGCACTTAGTCCCCAAGTAATTAACAATTTAATCTCGATCTCAAGTTTGAGAGGCAACTTTAGCTGCAATGATATGAGGAGTTTGTAAACCACGTATTATAATTATTATAGTTTAAAGGCACGTTGACACATGCAGGTCATTAGCGCACTTTTATAATTAAGTCACAGGGTACATAAAATTATAAATAAATCATATTTAAGAACGTTAACTACCTGTGACGTAACAACAAGATAAGATAAGATTTCCCATGTGCTATTTACTTTTAATTTGGTGATTTATAAAATTATAATATTGAAAAAATATGTATTTTTAAATAATTTTAAAAATAGTCTTACATCGTCAATTATCGATTTTTTAAAAATCTTGGCATAGTTTCTTTGTAAACGCATTAAAAAAACTGTCTAAAACTTAGGCTATTTGCCTTATTTACGAAAATGACCAGTAGGTATCTTCCTGCCAGGATTTAGATTAAAAATATCTGGGGGAGCATAATATGTCTAATTAGAATAGAAAACAAAAAATAAGTCATTTTGAAATGCAAGTCAATGCTGTCCTGACTCAATTAGCAAAATGAGTACATATACTTGTCAGTGGACAAAAGGCTTCACGGAATGAACTGCTCATTTTATTCCATTTTAATAAATTGTCATCTAATTGTGAGAGTGCTGAAAGTTCTTAGGCGCGTCAAATTAAGGTGCAACCAGTTTCGAAAAAAATAGATTCGAACTTCACAAGTATGCAACATCGTTAATCTATTAAAGTATTTAAACTATTATTACAAAACATACTAGTATTCTAAATTTCTACAATATTTTCCTCATATTTTTTGTTATTTGTTTTCACAGTTACGGAAAACTACTACAACAACGGCGGTTACAACAACGATTATTACAACCCGTACACCACTCAGACTCCTTATGCCTATTCCAGCAACAACGCAAGAGCTTATCCTGGTTACAACCCATACAACCAAGCAACCATAAACAACAGTAGATCTTCCAACCCTTTCACAAGATATCAAGGTAGCAGTTACCCCACCTCCAATTTGTACAACACTCATCGCGACCAAAACAATTATCTTGGATACAACCCAGGTTATCCTGGATATAATTCAGCTTACAAATCTGGTTACAATCCAGCCTATCCAAATCATCTTGGTTACAATCCGGTCTCCTCCAACTATCCCGCGTATCCATATACTTTGAATGCGACCAATCGTTATGTTAACAACAACCCAGTATACCCAGGCTATTCTGGTTACAATCCGTCTTCTCTGGGTGATTACAATCCCTATTCTGGGTATAATGCCGGCCAATACTCCGACAGGAAGAATTCTGATTACAACCGGTTTTATGATGGAACCACTGGTTCGTATCCAAGAGCTTACAACAGTGGTGCTTACAACGCTTTCAACGGAAAATTTCCTTACAACAATCAAGCTAACCAGAGATAAAAATATACAAGGTGAAATTTAAGCTCATCGGATGAAGGAACCGATTGCCCATTGCATTAAAAGTGTTATACTTTGTTTGATGTGAAGCTATCTTGATGAAATTTAAAATGTACTAGTATTTTAAATTTTATCTAGGTCCCTAAACACATAAACACATAATCTCTTTCATACAAACACACACCTAGGTTTTTGAAGCAAATGGAAGCTATTACAATGATCATTTATATATTAAAACATCTTTATGTGCTATGAATACTTAAATTTTATTTTAACTAAATTCATCACACTTATCAAAAGTTTGTGGTCATAATCGTTACTAATTTAAAATATACACTAACATTTTATATGTCTTTAGGTTGCCTTATATAGCTTATTGCATATGTGTGTTAATATACTTAGATATATTAATTATTAGATTACGTAGTAATATTTGCAAGAAATAAAATGCCAAAAGTTTTATTTTGATAAATTTGTGCTTCACATACCTAAGATTTAATAGAACTACTCACTTTATGACCTTGAATAAATAAAAGTAATTACTGTATTATTGTTTTGTTACCATTCAATACTAATGATATTTTTATAAAACATTTTTAAATTAATAACAAGTGTAAGTTTTGAAAATTATTGTATAGATCTTATTAAATAAATAAAAACTAAATTTGGCAAAGTGTCGTTTTAAATTTTCCAGTGTAACTTACTTATTCTGTGGCATTAGGAACTTGAAATTTCATTGCCGCACTTACAAAATTAAACAACCTATCCCTATCTTGAGATAGTTCTATCTAGTCCACCTAATTACATCCTATCTCTCTCTTGAGCTAGTTCCAACCAGTACACCTCACTACACCCTATCTCTATCTTGAGCTAGTTCTATCCAGTCCAACTCATTACACCCTATCTCTATCAGGTCCATTATAATGTTATCTTCCCATATGCGTTATGTCTTTCCAATGATCTCTTCCCATTGGGTTGGCCAGTCAATACCCTGAACATGGTTTTAAGTTCTCTCATACTCGCTGCATGCCCCGCCCACCGCAATATACGAGACTGGATTATTCAAACAATGTCTTGTGATGAGTACAGGGTATGTAACTACCAATTATGTAACCTCCTCCACACCACTGTTGCCTCATTCCTTTATGGACCAGATATCTTCCTAAGCACCTTGTTTTTGAACACCCAAAATTTGTTTTCGTCGTATAAGGTAAGAGACCACGTTTCACACCCATAAAGAACACCCGGTAAAATTATTGTTTTGTATATTCTAAGTTTTACATTCCTTGACAGCAGGCAAGATGTCAACTATTTACTGACCGAGCAATAGCATGCATTTCACGACTATATTATTTTCCTAATTTCCAAACTAATATCGTTATTGCTAGTTAAAATGAATCTTAAATATTCAAACTCATTAATCCGGTCAAAAAATATGTTGTTCACCTAAATCTCTAAATAATCGTCCTTAATCTGTGTTTTCTCTTAGATAATATACACAGTCTTTTCAGCATTCACTTCTAAACCTATTTCCTTACTAGCCTTTAATAAGAATTTTGCATTTCTTGCAACAGCTTCCTTACTATTACCCGAAAAGTTAACCCATCTGCGTATCCTAGTATCTACATTGTAATTTCAATCATTCCCTTCTCTTTTGCATTACTCTAATAACATACTCTAAGGCCAGATTAAAGAGTAATGGGGAAAGTTCATCTCCTTGTTTCAACCCATTATATATCTCTAAAGGATTTGATAAGTGAGATCCAACCCGTACCCTGCCTTACGTATCTCTCAAACATACCTCAATTAGCTTGACAGGTTTTTGGGTATCCCAAACTTAACTAAAATTTTATACAGCTAGTTTATTTTAACTGAATCATCGGTTTTTTTTAAATCTATGTATAATAGATGAACCGTCATGTTGTATTCTCTCTTTTTACTTTCTCTCTATCTTACAGGTAGAGAAAGTATGGTGATCGTCAAAAAAATCGAACTCGAGATTTTGA
>CABFWB010008014.1:0-20588 GCA_902151455.1 Timema bartmani
CTAGATATCTTCACCATCAATACAAATAGCCTCGTGCAATCAATAAGGAGGAGTAGATCGTAGGAGATCAAGGAGGTGGCCATCCCCACCATCAACACAACTAACTAGCCTCGTGCTATCAACAAGGAGGAACAGGCTCATAGGAGATCAAGGAGGCCATCCCCACCTACAAGACAACCAACTAGCCTCGTGCTATCAACAAGGTGTAGGAGGAGGAACGATCACACACACACATACACACGCACATATGTGTGTGTGGAAAACAGGAAATGGTAGTGAGAAAAGCGTTGGGATAAAAAATTAAAATAATTTTCTATACTATCGGTATTCAAACCATAATTTCTCAGATATTACCGGTCTTCATTGTCTGAAGCACAACGTTCCACCACCCACGATTCCGATCGAGGTTAAGGTACCCCCCCACACCCCCCAACGCCTCTAATCCTAAATAAACGGTTAAGAAACAAATTCTGTTTTTTGTCTGTCCATAAAGACCCTCAACTGATCCGCCCAGTGGAATAAGAAGTTGATATGCTAATCCGGAACGGATCACAAGATACTCCAAACCCTCTTGTGTGTGTGCTTGGGGGAAAGGGGGTTGGGTTAGGGGGCACTACGGTGTACCCCCTCCCAGCCCTTTACATTGGGATGAAGGGGCTCACCATGGCGCACCGTGGTGAAAGCGCCGGCATTAGCGTAGTTAATATTCCAGCGACGCCTGACGTCACGGTCCAGTGACCACCACCGTCTTCTCGACTCTACCCTCCCTCTCCACCTTCACACGCCCACACTTTCCCCGTAGTGCTCCTTCACGTCGGGAATAGTAGTTTGGAAACCATCCCACGATGGTCAAACCTTCATTTTATTTACATCTTACCTTGACCTATTACATTATGGCCTTATCTTATTATAAGTCACACCAGAGTGATATCTTACAGGACGTATTACACTATGTCTCCATCTTATAAGTCACGCCATAGTGGAATAAAGCAAGGTAAGCTTGATGTATTACCTTGATAGATTACACTATTGCCCCATCTTATAAGTCACGCCATAGTGGAATAAAGCAAGGTAAGCTTGATAACTTACCTTGACGTATTACACTATGACCCTATCTTACAAGTCACACCATAGTGGAATAAATCAAAGTAAGCGTGCTTATTTTCAGGGTAAACGAAGGGTGATACGCTAAACATGTTATCCAGTACTACGTGACAATAGTCCTTACTTTATCATATATGAGAAAAATGTCAAAAAGTGGTGCTTTGTAGCCGACATCTTGAAACAAAATGACGGAAGTAAATTTCTATGAGTCTGTATGTTAACCGGACGTTCAAGTTAGGTTCATGCGAAATTTCAGCATAATCGGTGTAATGGGTTTTGCGTGAAAGTGTAACATAATAGACAAAGACTAACTCATTTTGATATGTAAGTAGGATTACACGACGTGCCCCTGGGGTTAAGAGAACCACAAATTGGGAAACACCGCAACACGTCATGCAACGCACAATACAAAATAACATACCATGCAGATTATCATACGTGTGATATAATGTTTATGATAAACAAAGCGGTAATTATATACATAAATAACCGACCCTGACAGGCAAGCAGAGATATATGTACGTAGTTCTCCATCGTGAATATTAATGTCCGTCTGTCCGGATAATATTCATCGTCACGACTCGGCTTGTAAACCTGGTAAAACAAGAGAAACACGAATAGCGACTTGCATCAGATACAAAACTAAAAACATTCCGTCATAGAATGAAATACCTTGCTTAGCAACGCAGTGACGTCACAAGGATCGTCCGATATCATTCGTTCCTCTCACTAGATAATATCGTTGTTGTTTTGTTTCCAGAGAACAAGCAACAAAACACTGTGTTATGGTGCGCTGGATTTAGGGGAAATCCTAACAATACAGTAGGATTTAGATAATTCGAACCCGCCATGACTCCCATGAAATTTATATCAAAGTCAATGGTATAAAATAATATTTCTAATTTAGAAGGAGATATTTGGATAGTTCGAAGCCTATCAATTGACTAATTTTTTTCGAGTTGGTATTCATTTCAAACTTAACTCAAGGACGATGCCTACCTGTGACGTCACGTCATTGCCGGTCAAGATAGGATTACCCACGTTAATGAATTTACGTTTTACTCTGTGAGTTTTAAAGATATAACGTTGAAATAAATAGCACCCATCTTAAATAATTCTAAATATAGTCCTACAATGTCACACAAATTATTATTTTTATCTTTAAACAAGTTTTTTTTTGTAAACGCACTTTTTATATATCGTTTCCAACTTAAGCTATTTGTCTTGGTCGTGAAAACGGCCTGTAGGAATCCTCCTGCCAGGATGTAGACTAAAAAAGTTCGTGGAAGCATGTGTCTAACTAGAATAGAAAACAAGTAAAAGGGGAAATTAAAAAGTAAGTCAATGTTCTCATGGCGCAGGTATTAAAGTGATCGTGTACTCTCGTTGGAGGAAGAGGGAAAAGGTTATCAGTAGAAAAACAAGATCCCTCTCAGGATGAACTTCTCAATTTCTTCCCTCTCTTTATATTTTATTCATTGATGTCCAAGTGTGACAGTGCTTTAGATGCGTCAAGCTAAGATGCAACCCGCTTCGCAAAATAGCTTCAAAATCTCCTGTAAGTAGGCAACGTCGTTAACGATCCTTATTAAACCACCCCAATGTCAAATAAAGTTGGAGTTAACCTGTTGAGAAGTAAGTGAGAAAGCTGGGAATTCTACACCGGTGGCGAGCGGGTCGCCTAATATAGGGGATGTGTTGGCTTAAGTCTGTAATTTTTGCATGATAATTCAAGTTTTTATATTATGTTTGAATCTTTGTTATTCTTGTGTATGTATGTATTTATTTTGTATGTGTGCTTTATATTATAGCATATATAAAATGTGTGTGTATGTTTATTTGTAGCTTATTTTGAGGTTATTGATTTATTGTTTACCAGCTGCCTAGGTACTTATGAAAATGGTTAATTCAAATGTTGGATATTTAAAAAATTTTACTTTCTCGCTATCTTACAGGTAGAGAAAGTATTGTAATCGTCAAAAAAATCGAACTCGAGATTTTGATTAATCTCGATGTTTCATGACTCCCCGAATCAGAAAAAGTGGTTTTTGAATTTCCGTCTGTCTGTACCTCCGACTAGAGCCTAAACTATTTAACGATTGGGCTAAGACTATGTATCTAGGGTTTTCATAGGGTTGCCCCAAGTGATCTTTGGAATTGGATATCCAACCCTAAAATTAAGGGTAGTATACTGAAGGGCAAAAAGAGAAAAAGTTGATTTTCTCAAAATCGGCTCCAACGATTTTGATTAAACATTTATAAATATTTCAAACAAAATGGCTACCCTCAATATTTTGGCAAAATGACTTTAAGGGTTCCGGTCTGATGCGTAAATTATCTTTTTTTTTATCATATTTCCGAAACTATTTGAGATATGAAATTACTTATCATTGCAAATATGTAGGTCTATTTATAGTACAAATCTTTTAATTGAAGCATAATTTTATAAAACCAATAACTTTCAAGCTATACGCAATTTTTTATATATATATATATTTTTAAATATTTTTTCGAACACTAAAGTATTGCGAGCGTAAAAAAAAATTAACTATAAATGTTGATGGATGTCGACGTCTCATTACCCCCCGAACCCTAAAAAGTTGTTTTTGCGATGCTGTCTGTCTGTCTGTCTGTTTAACCCTAAACCTAAGAGTAGATTAATAAAAAGCGTAGAGGGAAAAAATCAATTTTCTCAAAAACGACTCTAACGATTTTGATTAGAATTCATATCTAGGCGTTGATTAAGATTATAAATGAAATGGCTATTTCCATTTTCCTATAGAAATGAATTTTAGGGTACTTTACAGAAGCAGAAATTTCTGTATCTCCGCAACTATTTGAGATACTAAATAACTTATCATTGCAAAAGTGTATTACTATTAAAAATAAAAAACTTTTATAGAAAATATATTTTTATAAAACCAACAGTTTCTGAAATATTGGCAAATATATTATAAAATTTTGTTAGCTTTAGTTGTAAAGAGATACTAAAGTTTAAACGTAATAATTCTTTAATGCTATAGAGCAGCGGTTCCCAAAGTGTGCTCCGCGAAACATCTCCAAGTACTCCGCGAAGAGATTGTAAATAAAAATAAAATAAATGTGACAAGATCTCAAATTTTTTTATTTGTGCGGTCATGAACTGTTTTTAGATAGGTATTGTTTAGAAATCATTTAGCTCCTGCTGCGTGCCGTAAAGCAGTGTAAATAGCAAGTATTATGGATCCAAAGTGCATTGTCATGCTTCACCTCAGTCAGGTTTACCCACCCGCACCTTCTCGCAACCCCACAAAACATTGAGGAAATCCGCGAAGCACACAGACTTACACGCGGCGCAACCAGACAGAGAGGCTCAATGGCGCCAGCTAACCCCGGCTTAAGGAGAGCCTCACCTTGCTTAAAGATCCGATTGATAGCTTTGACACTTTTACAGAATGTTCTGGAAAGTTTCTATTGTATATTAAAAACTCGTGTTTCTTCGCACCTTCATTCAGATGCAGTTCATTCTGTGTTTAGCCGAGAGTCGAAACGAGTCAAATTGCAGTGCGGTGTTATTTTGGTGCTTTTTGTGTGTGATTAAAAAAAAAATTACGTTAGTAAGTTTAATGGATCTTCCCTCTTGAGGACGAAACACCTGCCCATTACATATTTTTTGGAGCACCTACGTATTGATTTAGAAAATATCATAGATTTGCTTTCAATGGATCGCTAGCTGAAGTCTGGATCCTTAAAAATAAACTATTAAAACCTCCGCCACAGTTCCTCCAGTAGCTATGGAAGCATCAACAGCTAACAGGTATGTCCAAATATTACGTTAGATGCATTTTTTTAACGTTGAATAATGTTTATCTATTGGGGTCTGCTAGAATAAGAGCGTGTGTAATTAAAACAAGTAACAGGTTGTACATATTGTTGCAATTTTAACAAAAACAGATTTCTCCTCAGGTTGTTTCCAAATTTTGGTCTATTAATTGGTAGTAACCTTGAAGCTGCAGCCAATGTGATGTCACCAAGCGATAAAATAAGATGGCCACTCACATTTAACAAGCATTGTGAGCGTACATGCGAGAAATATTTACATTCTTAAACAATATTCAACGTTAATTTAGGAGCAACGGTTCTTCGATCAATTGTTTTATTAAATACTCGACATTTATTAGTATCATTAATATTATTTACCCAGATGATACGAATATTATTTTTATATTGTAGTGTGGAAGAAGATGGAGCAGTTGCCAATGCTAGAATTGCTGGACAGGATGAAGGGTTTTTAGACGAATCAGCGACATCAGGTGTGACAGAAACTTCTGAACTGTTGAAAGAACTGACTAGTACTAGTTCTTCGGAGACCAGTGCCACAGGTAAAAAAATTATAAAAAGGAGGTATCATGATTCCTACTTGGATATTGGATTTGTTGAGACTAGTGACAACAAACCACAGTGCGTAGTTTGCATGAAAGTGTTGCCAAACAGTGCGATGTTCCCAGCAAAAATGCGCCGTCATTTTGAGGGGGTCCATCCAGAATGCAAAGGAAAACCGACTGATTTCTTCAGAAGGAAGTATGGTGAACTTACACAAGCCCAGAAAATTATATCTTATCACTCAAAAACAGTTAATGAACAGGCTTTGATGGCGTCCTACTTAGTCAGTTACCGAGTTGCTCAAGCTGGCGAAGCCCATACCATCGCTGAAAACCTTATTAAGCCTTGTGTAAAGGACATAGTTGAATGTATGCTGGAAGCAAAAGCCACGAAACTAGTAGACACCGTTCCTTTGTCAAATAACACGATTTCGCGACGAATCGGGGACTTAGCAGAGGATGTGAAAGCTACTTTACTTTCACGAATAAAATGCACTAAGTTTTCGCTCCAAATGGATGAATCAACGGATGTGGCTGGATTGGCAATTTTAATAGTATTTGTACGCTACCAATACTTGGAGTCTTTTCAAGAGGATCTGCTTCTCTGCAAGCCTTTACCAACTAACACAACTGGCGCTGAAATTTTCAAATTAATAGAAGAATTTTTCACAGTGAGTGACATCCCATGGGATAACTGCGTTGATGTGTGCACGGACGGTGCACAGGCCATGACTGGGAAGACATCCGGTGCTATCTCAAGAATAAAACAAAAAGTCAAGGAATGCAGCAGTAGCCACTGCATCCTCCACCGCCATGCCCTTGCTGTGAAAAAAATGCCACCCTTCCTAAGAAAAGTCTTGGACGAAAGCGTGAAAGTAATTAATTTTATCAAATCACGACCTAAAAATGCAAGACTATTCAAAATGTTGTGTGATGACATGGAGAGTCTACATACCTCTTTACTTCTTCACACAGAAGTAAGGTGGCTTTCTCGTGGCAAAACTTTGACTCGGCTCTTTGAAATGAGGGCTGAAATCAGAGCCTTCCTGATTGACGACTTTACTTTGGGAGACAGGTTGTATGATGAGCATTGGGTTATGAAATTGGCGTATTTAGCAGACATTTAAAAAAAAGTTAATGATTTAAGTATCTCACTTCAAGGGAAAGCAGTAACCGTTTTTGACGCCAGTGATAAAGTACAAGCGTTTCAAAAGAAAATAAAGTTTTGGGTAAATTCAATGAAAAATCTAAATCTAGACAGTTTCCAAATTGTAAAAGAATTTAGAGAAGAAATAGATTCTGAAATACCCGAATATATCTTAAATGAGTTTCACGTTCATCTGTTAAATTTGCTTGATAGTTTCAACTGTTATTTTTCAGAAGAATTCCACGATAAAGTAAAATAAAACTGTTGGGTTGTAAACCCATACTCTGCTGTGTCGGAAAAGATGTCTGACATCACACCAGTATGAGTGTATGATTGATTTGACATCAGACTAAAAATTCACTAACAGAATTTTGGTGTCAGCTAAAAGACGAATTTAAAGTTTTATCAGATAAAATTAAAATCAGCCTTTTACCCTTCACAACAACTTACTTATTTGAATCAGGATTTTCTGCTTATGTGGATACTAAAACAAAATATAGATTCCGCCTGAATGCAGAGCCAGATATTCGGTTGCAACTGTCCCAAATTAAACCAGATATAGCCACATTGTGAAAATCAAAACAGTCCCATCCCTCTCATTGGAATTTAAGTTCGTTAGCTATGCTTTATCGTTCTTTTTCGATGCCAAGCTACATTTTTTGTTTTGAAACTGTAATACCTTATATAGGTGAGTAGCAATTGTATATTTACAATACCTGCTTTGAATTCGTTTTCAAATGTGTTGCATTAATTTATGTTTTTTGTTGTTGGTTTTAGTTTATGTATTTAAGTAAGTTTATTATTTCTCTGAAATCAGTGGAGAAAAAAATATTTATAATAAAATAAAACTTGATGTTTAAGGTGAGTATGCAGCAGACGCGAGTTAAGGAAAGTTAATTTAAAGTTTCTAGAGCAAAACTTTTTTTTTTACCAAAGTAAGCAAACTATTGCTTCTATAGAAACATAGAGTTTAATTTTATTCGCATGGTGACCTCAATAGTTCTTGAATATCTGTCATCTGTCGTGAGCAGAGCAGCATTATCTAAGACACTTTTTAAATGAAGAGAAAAATTTGTTATTAAATTCCAGGACATCCTTGACAGATATTAAAGAAATGTTGATATCACCATGTGAAGAAAATTAAGCTCTATGATTCTATAGGAGCAATATTTTATTTATTTGATCCAAAAAAAGTATTGCTACAAAAACTGTAAAAACACTCGCCTTTTCTTGCGCCCCCTGCATCCCCACCTTAACATGTCAAATGCTTAAAAATTCGTTTCCAGAGCCAATAATAATGTCATTCGGTTACTACCTATGTAGGTGCTAGGGTGAAAATATCGTCGCCTTTATGCCAAATACACGTATGTGCAAAATTGGTGTTTATAAAAAAAACTATATTTTAAGTTCTAATTTTCAATGTCTTCCAATGTCTTTCAATGGGAAAAATTAAGTCTGGATCAAAATTTAAGCTATTTTTAATTCGAAAAATAATTCGTGCTTTTTTTATATGATAAAAAAATTTACTAGCAGCTTAAAAATGCAGTTACGTAAAAACAGCCAAAAATGAACATGATCTAAAGGCAATTATAGTGCTCCGTCACGAATTTCTCTCCTGAGAAGTGCTCCGCGACTCAAAAAGTTTGGGAACCGCTGCCATAGAGTATTTAAAAATATAAGTAAGTCTCTCAAAAAATTTGCTATTTTTCCTTTAACCTCTTAGGAGAAATATTTGTAGAACAATGATCCATCTCCTTGATTTTAGACTCAATAGTCAATATTTACATTTTTTACTGGTCAAAATTTATAAATGAGGAATTGAATAGCAATGAAGATGTGAAACACCTAATAAAATGTTTTTTTTACTGTTAGTGAAAATTTTAATACGAAGTGTTGACCCTTGTGGACCCAAATCGATCAATTTTATTGGTCCAAACATACAAATGAGGATATTCTTTAGAAATAAAATTATAAAATTTAAAACCGGGATTCAAATAATGTTTTACGTAAGTATAGTGCAATTTATGCTTGGGTTTGCTAGTGCATATTATTTCGTTTAACATATATTACGAGTTTTGAGTAAATATCTCAATTTTTAAACAATAGAGCGAGAAAGTCCGTGCGGAGTTCCGTACCATTAATTTTAGATATTCCTTGGACTTCGAATTAAAAAGGTTATACTGTATATCAAAATGAGTGATTGTCTGTTACTCTTTCACACAAAAACCATCACACCGATTGTGATGAGATTCCGCATGAACCTAACTTGATCATCCGGTTAACATATATACTTATTGAAATCTACGTCAGCCATTGCTTTTTCAAGATGTCGGATATAAAACTATTGTTTTTCGGACGTGTCGAGAGCCCTTTTCATAATCAACAGATACACTCCCGACTGATCTATGGAAGTGGATTAAGTTAGTAACCTGACCTTATAATAGTTAAGGGGAAAGTGACCAAGGAGAAACAATCTGTAATAGAACAAACGAGAACATATTTGTATGTGCCCAATTTTCACAGTAAAAACCTTATTCGACATATAGAAAAGTTACTACAGTCCAGTTTTCATAGGAAGAGTCTTATTTGACAGAAAAGTTACTACAGTTCGATGCTCGTAAGAAGCTCCCTATCTGACAGCAAGAAAAGTTTTAAGAATAAATTCTTTCTTTAAAAATTGGACTGTGGAAGTGTTTGTTAAGTTTTATTTTCTAAAAACATAAAACAAAAGTCAACATCATGTTATTGTGCTGCAGCTCACACAATGTGTGCACTGTTTCCTCACGACAATACTCAAAAACACAACTAAATTACAATCACTTTTTTATCTACATAGTTTGTTATATAGTTGTTTTTACACGAACGTGACATAAGTCTGTAGTGGGTGAGGAAGGGGGGTGGGGGTGGATTAACATTCAAAATACGAGTATAAATAAAAATAATTTCTTTTTTCTTTTGTAGCCCAAACTGTGTGGAGATAAATTAAGAAAAGTAGGGAAACTATGAAAAAAAAAGGTGTGGGCGTTTACAAATGTACTCGCTGAAACAAATGTGGAATAGGAAAGGGAAAGAAGTGGATAAATATAGAGGAAAAGAGAGATAAAAGATAGAGCGAAGAGTAATGAACTAAGAACACAAGTTTAGAGCCACAGTTGTGGACGACAGGCACTGGTGAGAAGGATAAGATTAATTCAGGAGTTGACCCGGTTCAGTGGCTGTATGGTCTAAGGCGTCACTCTCGTAGTAGACTAGACTCCCATGACGGGGAGATCCGGGTTCGAATCTCAGTCGAGTGTGCTGAGGGTGGTTTTCCACTCTCCCTCTACGCAAATGCATGTCCTTAAAATATAGCCTTTATAATTCCTTAAACCACTAGTGTAATTAGTACATGAGCGTATTACCCGAACGGGTAGTAAGATGCAGTTCTAAAAAAATTCAGGAGTTCACCATAGCTAGGGAGTCCCGTGTACTAAACTTACCTATAAAAAACCACAATTTAATAAAAGAGAATCTGATTCGATGGTCATGTGGTCTAACGCGTCAGCCTCGTGTTATTATTGACTGCCAATGGTGGGAAGATCGGGGTTTGAATCCCAATCGGGTGTACTGAGGGTGGTTTTACCTATAGGGTCCACCACAATTTCTCCACTCAAATGTGGGTACATTTATTCTAAAACTCTACTTTCCTCACCCCTATTCCATTTGCGTAATCAACTAATGCGCATAGCTCTAACGGGTACCAAAGCGCGGGGAAAGGGGAGAGGCCCCAAGGGCTGTTACCCGCACCAGTGGACGTGTGTACAAGGGCGTTAGTCTTGTCTTGCCCGGTTTTACGGTGATAGAAGAGGTTCGAGTTTATCAGATGTACAGATTTTTTTCTCGCGGAAAATGCAGGTACATTTCTTTTCAATTATATTTTATTTATTAGACAGTAAATATAGGTTTATCCTAGACGGTCAGTAAGACGCGGAAGGTTTGAAAGTAATTTAAAAATAATTTAAAGACATAAAAGCTTGGTCTCACAATTTTACAAAATTACACATCAAAGAGAATCCAACAAATCTTTATCAGCAAGTGCCAATGCTATATCAACGTGTCAATTATATATCAGGGTGCCAATTCTATACTACCTACCAGTGCTATATAAAAGTGTCAATGCTATATCAACGTGCCAATGCTATACTAGCGTGCCAATGCTATGTCAACGTGCCAATGTTATACCAACGTGCCCATGCTCTACCAACGTGCCAATGCTATATTAACGTGTCTGTAACCTAAGAACACTTCCAGCTTATAGATTTCAAACAATTTCACTTTCCAATGATTGGAGTTACGTAGCTTTTGCGCCGAACGACCAAGCGTAAAGCGGCGATGATTATAAAAAGGTGTGTGTGCGTAATCCCAGGAAATGTGCAACCAGCAATACACAGCAGCGCCATTGCGCCATTTACTGGACCTACGAACAGGGGGAATGGGATTAAAAACTTCTCTACTTATTATCTCTCTTTCTCTCTCTCTCCAAAACAAAAAAGATGAAAAAAATAGTAACTAAATTATTTGTCCAGATCTAAGCCCAATCCATTTCATCCGGGCTCTTAAGATAAGCTTGCATTCGTTGACACTGGAAATATTTATTATTCTGGAAAAAAAAATTACATAATATTTACGATTTGTCGTAGATTTATGGATGGAAGAAGCTTACCGCATGTTTTTATTTTTGTTACGGGTGGGTGGTGGGGGAGGAGGTATAGTGGTGGGAAATCCTTTAAAACGCTCTACATTTCGCGGGGGTGTGAAAACAACAAGAATTTAAAATAAGTCTCAGGAAACCTTGAAGTCTCTCTAAAACCTCTTGCCACCATTAATCTTCATAAAACCAACTCGACCGAAGTGAAATATCGCCCAAATAGAGTCTCTCTCTTGCCTGAGTTTTTTGTGTGTCGCCTCCCACCCTTTTCCCCTTGGTAATACGTTCATGTGTGAGAACGAAGTGTTTATAAACACTAGAGGGGGGGGGGGAGACCCCTTCATATAAAACATGGCCTTGTTAGTATTTTATAATACTTCCTTCCTAGACATGATTTGGAAGCGGCCAGAGAAAGCTCTAGATCAGTTGGAGAGGTTTCACAGCATTTTAGTACCCGTTCAGGTTGACCATATAGATGTATAAATAGTCTAGATTATCCGAGACTCTACATAGTCTCAACTATCCGAGACTTTCTAAATACATAATCTCGACTATCCGAGACTTTCTAAATATATAGTCTCGACTATTCGAGACTTTCTAAATACATAGTCTTGACTATCCGATACTTTCTAAATACATAGTCTCAATTATCTGAGACTCTCTATATATAGTCCAGATTATCCAATACTTTATAAATATATTGTCTCAACTATCCGATACTTTCAAAATACATAATCTCAATTATCCGAGACTCTATATATATAGTCTAGATTATCCAATACTTTATAAATAAATAGCCTCGATTATCCGAGACTATATATAATCACGATTATCCAAGACTTTATATATATGTAATCACAATTATTTGGGAATCTCTCTCTCTCTCTATATATATATATATATACATAGTCTCGATTATCGGAGACTCGATCATTCCACGTTCCATTTCTTTTATTAGCACCACGTCTTACTTACTACCCGTTCGGTTTAAATGCCTATGTACTAAATTAAACTAATGTACTAGGGATTAGGATGGCTTAAGTTAAAGGAAGTGCACCTCCATTTGTGTGGAGGAAAAGTGGAAAACCATTTATAAAAAGCCACCCTCAGCACACCCTACCAGGATTCAAACCCCTATTTCCCCGTTACTGGCAATCCGATCTTTTCTCAAGAATAATGCCTTTGACCACGTAACCAACAAAGTGTGTTAATCCGCTATTGGTAATAACACGCGTGTTAAACGTATTACTATATAAAAAAAAAGTAAAACAGTCTATTACACTCCAAGAATCCTGCTGTCTGGATTAAGTGGTCAAGTAGGCCAAACCAAAGGTCTAGGTGTAGGTTCGATGTCAGCCGGTGTCAAAAATAAACCTAACATTTGTTCATAGTTTCCTAGTATAGTCTGTTCACGGTAAGTCTGGCCTTTTTTGATATATTAAAAGATGTTTTAAAAAAGTTCCATCTTAATTAGCCTATTAAATACAGTTAAATATTTTATCACTCTCAAAAATTGACATCAGCTTTCAAAGTGTCAAAACATGTCTGTGGGATGTTTGGAAAACATTTTTAGTAACGTAAGCTGCCAAAATTTTGCTAACAAAAATATCGTAAACAAACACAGATATCACATTAGTTAAAGCTAGTCCTGACTCCTGAGAGTTAGTTATTAAACGCTGCTGCGTTGGGTTAAGTTAATTGGTAAGTAGTGTGTTGATATGAATTCATAAAGTGTACGTTAAATGTAATAAAAAGTAAATTTATAATTATAATAGGAGAAACACGGTGGCATTGTTGACACCATAAATATTGCCACTAAATTAATAATTTTTTTTACAGATGCATAGAGTCGCCCTCCTTTCTCCCTTAAAAAAATGTATTTCAAAATAAACATTTCCAGTAATGTTCCACATTGTCAAGCTCTATTTCGGGTCCACCCTCGTGTCAGGGGGTAAAGCGTGGATGATGGAGAAAACGTAACATAAAAGGAAAAAAAATTGAAACACACACATACGAAACAATCAAAGAGAATGAAGCGGAAATTCAACTCGGGAAACACAAAAGGAAAGATAAAGACTTCGTGGAGTAAGAAGGAAATGGGAGAAGGGATGAGAAAATGAAAGGTTCAAAAAAGGACAAGTAGGAAACGGGAAGGGGAGGAGAGGGGGGGGGAGAGATACAGAAGAAAACGGTAAAAAGTAAAATAGTTATAAAAAACGGAAAACCCGGAAAGAGGGGTAGGAGGTAATAATACAAAATAAAAATAAGAATGATATAGGATAAGAGTTAAGAAGAAGAACGCTAAAATCGACCACGTCATTAGGTGTTTGCAGATATACTCCAGAATAGGTGAAGGAAGAGATAGTTTTTCGCTTAAGGCCACCATCTTTCTGAAGGTATAAATTCCGGTCCTGCGCTACTCCTTATGGGAAATGACAGCTCTGATGATTTAAAAAAAAAAGAATCATCAAATTTCTTGTGATTATCTGTTTACACCCATAAAAACAATAACTGCATTTGGTTAGTAAATAGTAAATACCAGATATATTCCTCCTATTGCTACTGTTTGTGTAAAATGTCAGTGAAAACTAGATAATCTACTCCATCCAGTCCACCTCATTACATCCTATCCCTAGCTTGAGCTAGTTCTATCGAGTCCACCTCATTACATCCTATCCCTAGCTTGAGCTAGTTCTATCCAGTCCACCTCATTACAGCCCATCCCTAACTTGAGCTAGTTCTATTCAGTCCACCTCATTACACTCTATCCCTAGCTTGAGATAGTTATATCCAGTCCACCTCATTACATCCTATCCCTAGCTTGAGCTAGTTCTATCGAGTCCACCTCATCACATCCTATCCCTAGCTTGAGCTAGTTCTATCCAGTCAAACTCATTACATCCTATCCTTAGCTTGAGCAAGTTCTATCCAGTCAATCTTATTACTCCATATCCCTAGCTTGAGCTAGTTTTATCGAGTCCACCTCATTACACCCGATCCCTAGCTTGAGCTAGTTCTATCGAGTCCACCTCATTACATCCTATCCCTAGCTTGAGCTAGTTCTATCCAGTCCACCTCATCACATCCTATCCCTAGCTTGAGCTAGTTCTATCCAGTCAACCTCATTAGAGCCCATCCCTAACTTGAGCTAGTTCTATCCAGTCCACCTCATTACACCCTATCCCTAGCTTGAGCTAGTTCTATCGAGTCCGCCTCATCACATCCTATCCCTAGCTTGAGCTAGTTCTATCCAGTCAAACTCATTACTTCCTATCCCTAGCTTGAGCAAGTTCTATCCAGTCAACCTTATTACGCCATATCCCTAGCTTGAGCTAGTTCTATTGAGTCCACCTCATTACGTCATATCCCTAGCTTGAGCAATTTTTATCGAGTCCACCTCATTACACTCGATATCTAGCTTGAGCTAGTTCCATCCAGTCCACCTCATTACATCTTATCCCTAGCTTGAGCTAGTTCTATCCAGTCCACCTCATTACACCATATCCCTAGCTTGAGATAGTTCTATCCACTCCACCTCACTGCCCTCTATCCCTATAGTGAGCTAGTTCTATTATTATTATTATTATTACTACTATTAGCTTGAGCTAGTTATATCCAGTTCATCTCATTACGCCCTATCCCTAGCTTGAGTTAGTTATATCCAGTCCACCTCACCACACTTTTCCCTATCTTGAGCTAGTTTAGCCAGTCCACCTCACTACACTCTATCTCTATCTTGAACTAGTTCTATCCGGTCCACCTCACTACAACCTATCCCTATCTTGAACTAGTTCTACCCAGTCCACCTCATTATATCCTTCCTTATGGACTAAGGACATTACGGTTACGGAGTATGTATACGTGACTTTCAAGTCTGTTGCTGTCCCCTCGCCCGACCCATATCGCCATAGAGGAAGTAATGCGTCTATCTCCTCGTCATTTCTCTCTCTCTGCTCCTCTTCTATATTTCTCTTTGTAAGACCACTTTCGCGTCGAGAGAAAAGACCCACGGGACGTTTTAAAACAGCGCACGCGGTCTACGAGTCCTTGTTTGGTATCTATGTCAAATAATGTATTTATCAAGAGTGCAGTCCATGTTGGGTAGCTTAAGAGGGATGTGTCATGGGCTGCGTCCGGGGATAGCACATGATAGCTAAGAGGTTAGAACAGGGTTGCCATATATTTGCAAAACAAAGAGAAATATCACCAAAAAACTAATGAAAATACTGGAATATAGGTGAATTTCGGATAATAAACTGTAAAACTTAGACTATAATAGTCGATAATAAATTCCTAAACTCCAGAAATCAAGTGGGTTTATAATGTTCCTGGGTGGAGCTGTCCGGCAGTAGGAGAACAAACAGGGGATGAGGAAAATACAACTGACAATACAATTTGTGTTCTATTAAATGCCATCTTTCTCTTCACAAAGATCCATTCTACGCTCCTATACCAGTTACCTTTCGTTTCCAGGACATTTAGCTCTTAGTGATCAACATAAATATGTAGATTTTTGTACTTTTCAAAGTGGAAAATGTCAACTTTTAAACTATGTTCACAAGTCTATATAATATATATAGATGGTCATAGAAAATAGTATAGTGTTCATTCCAATTAACAACAAACTCGCGGAATGTTAATGGTTTTGTCAATATTTACCTAAGCGCAACATCTAGTTGGCTATATCTCAGATAACTGGGGAACCCCCTTAAGTTGGAGATGGAAGGAACGTGAAAAAAGATAGGTGTTTAGCAAAAATGTTATGGCAAAAGCTTTTTAGACCAAAATGAATCAAATATGTCTTCATTACAAACATAGGTTTAATTTTCTCCATATGGTGATATCATCAGTTGTTGAAACCTGTCAAGAGCATAGCGGCATTAGGTGACAAACTTTTTAAATAGAGAGAAAAAGTTGTCATTAAATTACCAGGCCACCCTTGACAGTTATTCAACAGCTGCTGATGCTAACAAGTGAAGAAAATTAGATTTTAGGTTTGTACTGAAACAATATTTTATTTATTTTGACCAAAAAAAAAGTGTTTTGCTATAAAAACTGCAAAAACACTTACCTTATCTCACGTTACCTACATCCCCACCAAAGAATATGTTCCTACCTATAGGTATTTATCAATGTTTACTTGTTCACACTGTACATGAGTGATAATGTTGTCATCGACTGTCCATTATGAGCACACACACACACACGAAAGCTTGTTGCTTGACCTAGAAATGGTCGCGGATACCAAATAAGCTGTGATATTACTTCATGAGGTTAGTCATACGTGGGTCTAAGAGCAGAACTTGTCCTAGTTTGGTTTTAAACACAGATGTGTAGGGAGGGGTGAGGTTCAAACAAACGGAGCATTACAATCGGGCCACGAGATCAATTATGCCATAAGCTCACAGGTGGATTGGGCCACATTCGTTGACCAGGAGGATTATAAAAGATATATATCTATTAAACTTAATAACATTACAGATGGGACACATATACCTGTCATGATACAAGGTTGTGCAAAGACGTATAAAAACATATACGTGCAAACTATAGTAATCAAGTAAGTAGAAAGTAACTACCCTTAATTTGAGGGATAGGGTCACAGTCAACAAAAGTCCTAGTACAGACAAACATGGGGACAGACAGAAAAATCAACTTTTTGTATGTTGGGGCTCTTATAAAACGTAAAGGTTCATCAATGTCTCGTGATGGATTTTACTAGCGATTATAATACTTTCTTTTGAACTTACCCCTTTTATTTCCAAACACAATTTTTACGTAGGGGTCCTTCATTTAGCTACCACCTCAATTTTATTTAATGAAAAACCTTATTGAACTTAACTTCTACCACAAAATGTCACTCACCTTCAATAGCCTTTAAGAGCACATGTCATAAACTATATGAGACAGTCGGCTAGAAATAGTAGATTTACACGATCACCAGTGCACGTGGATCATTTCTGATTAAACATTAAAGAAGATAAAAAGTTAATAGAGGTTCCTGGTACTGAACAGTGTTGAAATATTAAATTATATTTGGATGTAAACTGTATTGAAAAGGCCATTTTTGGCCATTTTAAAACGGCTTCACAGATAAGCATTGTGCACAAATCTTAATTCTGTCATAACAGGGACATACTGTAGTTATTAACAAGAAACTGTGTAGCTTTGTCCCTCATCGTCACTACGGAAAATGTTGAGTAATCATTCTAAAACGAATGCACTGCACACACTTATCGCATAATGTAAGTCTATCTTTTCCCTTTTTACTCCCATACCCCGCGCGAGCCGGTAATTGAGTTGGGTCTATTATGATGACCGCACTTCTTCCTGATAGCGCTTGGCCACATAAACGTCTTTCGTAAGAAGACAATCTCATGCGTTGTAATATCTTCTGCATGACGTTTTGCCAACTCAGAACGGATGAGTTTCGATGGTTTCTTACACAAATATTCCTTAGCTCTTCACTTTACACCATTGCTTATAACTTGTCTATTTATATTTTTCACCACTTATTAATTATGATTTGTATCACCATCGATTATAACATTACTGGCTATGTTGTCCATGTACACCTTGGCTGAACACTTTTTGCTAGCACATCTCCAGCGAACTTTACCATCGCTAGCAGCATGAGCCATTGAAAATTTGTTACTTTCTAGTACAAGCAATTTTTTGCCCCTCTCACTTCACAGAAACTAGCCTTCCATTATTCAATCACTGGAACACTACACGAAGAGATTTCTATAGTTTGTATTTATATGTTTATAGACAACCTTGTCTCATAACAGGTAGACTTGGCCCAACTGTAATGTTTATGTCAAATGTGTACGTGGCCTAATTGTAATGCACGCCAAACAAAAACTAAGGTTCAGTTTTCATAGGAAAAGCCTTATCTGACAGCAACAAAATATGTTCATAGGAAGAGCCTTATCTGGCAGCTAGAAAATATGTTCATAGGAAGAGCCTTATCTGGCAGCTAGAAAATATGTTCATAGGAAGAGCCTTATCTGACAGCAACATAATATGTTCATAGGAAGAGCCTTATTTGACAGAAATGATGTTCATAGGAAGCACCTTATCTGGCAGCTATAAAAGATGTTAATCAGAAGTGCCTTATCTGACAAAAAATATATTCATAGGAAGAGCCTTATCTGGCAGCTAGAAAATATGTTCATAGGAAGAGCCTTATCTGACAGCTAGAAAATATGTTAATAGGAAGCTATAAACGTTACTATCTACTTTCACGTGTCCATACGTCAAGTCATGTGATTTGCAGCTGTCACTTTTGATAGCAAAATCATTACATATAAAATAACAGTAATAATAAAGTAAAATGTGATCAATGTTAAAAGTAAAAAAGTGTATAATATTTCTAAGAGGTATTTCCTACCTAGATCCACCTTTTACTACTCACCCATCCTATCTCCATATTTGCATTAATGTTGATAGTGATGGTGAAGTTTGAATTTAGAAGAAGTTTAGCCGAATTTACAAAGCAGCGGTAAAAACCGTTTGGTAAAAAAAAAATTAAATCTCTATGCACCAGACCAGGAAACCGGCAATACAGATTATTACGATTCCGTCACCCTATACCACTCAATAGTCAGTGAAGATCACAATGGCAAATAAATTGCACTGATTAATAATGGTACGACACAATATTTCTCACATATTCTATTGTAGCTAGGAACATTTAAAAAAATCAGTTATAAGTAAACTACCCTAATTTTATAATTAGATTCAAAATCCACAATTTGACCTAGATGTAGGCCCGTATAGCAGCTAAATATCAAACTTTTGGCTGTGGAAACAGGAATAGAATGATAGACAAAGGAACAGAAATACATAGGAACAGAGGGGCAGATATACAGAGAAACGGACATACAAAGGATCAGACTGAAAGAGGAACAGAAAGATGAATGGACAGGGGAACAGAAATACATAGGAACAGACAAAGGGGTATACAGAGGAATGGACATACAAAGAATCAGACTGAAAGAGGAACAGAAATACATAGGAACATACAGACAGAGGGGGAAATATACAGAGGGATGGACACACAAAGGATCAGACTGAAAGAGGAACATAAATACAGATGAAAAACCTAGAGGAACAGAAATACATAGAAACATACAGAGGAACAGACAGAGGGGCAGATATACAGAGGGACGGACATACAAAGGAACAGACTGAGATAGGAACAGAAAGATGGATGTACAAAGGAACGGATAGAGGAACTAACATAAAAAGGAACAGACACATGAACTAACATACAAAGGAACAGACTGAAAGAGGAACAAATGGAGGAACATAAATACAGAGGAATGGATAGACAGGGGAACTAACATATAAAGGAACAGACTGAACGAAGAACGGGCATAAGTTGAACAGGCATACAGATGAACAGACGTAAAGAGGAACAGGAATATACATACATAGAAACAGGAACAGACTGAACGATGAACAGACATACAGAGGAGCAGGAACAGAGGAACTAACAGAGAAACAGGAAAAGACAGAGGAGCAGATATAATAGCTTTAAGACCCATGTATTTAGTTCAGGAGCACACAATTCGTCAAGATCCATCATAGTCTCTAGAATAAAATAGTTTCAGGATTACTATACTTTCTCCATATGAGAAAGTAAAATTAGTCATCATCATCAACTGTCTCCAGCCTGTGGCCGGGTCAGTTTGGTAAAATAACATAAAACCATTAATCCAAATCAGTAGCAACATACAAATTAAGAATGCGCTAAAAAACCTGCCCCTCTTTTGTGAATATCTAAAACAAAGATTTGGCATTTTTTCCTTTTTTTTAACAAAGCTCATTTAAAGTTTATCATTAGAAGTTTCACTGAAACTAGAAAATTACTTTCACACCCACAAAGAGTAAAAAAAAATGTAGGGGAGGCTTGGAAACACAATTTGAACCGAGGTCTACGCCCCTAACCCCCTTTTGACCCCTGATATTCCCTCCTACCGATCCTGTCTTCTCATCAGCACAAGGGAACGTTTTATTCTGCTGACCGGCTTCATTATCCTCGCTTGTGGCCTCTTTCTTTACAGTCAACATTTTCTTTTCTCTTGTTACGACTTAATTCTTTGTGTAATAGTAAGAGAAAGTGGTGGGTTTTTTTCAAATAAAAAAATACACACAAAAAATAAAAAGGATTAGTTTCAGAACTTCGTTTTGCTAACGATATCGAAAAAAAAGTCTTCTTTACAGAAGTCTGAATGAAAATTTGGAACCTATTTCCTCTCGGAAGTGACGTGGAATAGGAAAA
>CABFWB010008015.1:5266-20584 GCA_902151455.1 Timema bartmani
TTCCTAGTTATATCTCCTGCTCGCATGAACGTTGCAGTCAAACTTGCTGTTGTAACCTGAACACTACGCTAGCTCTCTATGGGGTACAGCCGGATCCTCAGACCTTGAATATCCTGAAGAGTTAAAAGAATCATAGGATTCCATATCTGTATAAAATACTGTGTTCAGCAAAATGCAGCTGTGGTTGTGTTCCCGCAGTCCCCCGCCACAAGCGGGAAACTCATCCCTCGGCTCATCGACTCGTCAGGCCACACCGGGGAGTTGGGCGAGCTGATTCCAGCCGACTGGAATGTGTTTGATGTAGCGCAGTTCCTAAGAGTCAACGATTGCGCAGCCTACTGCGACAATTTCAACAGAAAGGTCTGATTATATTATTTTTATCTCAAAATGTGTACACCACTCAGGCTATTTGCTGATGGGTAAGGGATAAGGAAGGTTGAATTTTGAGTAAGTGTACCCGCATTTGAGTGGAAATGGGATTTGAACCCTGAACTCAGACTTTAATAAGCTTTTTTAGGCAGTTTACTCACTGATGTCATTCTTTAAGCAAATATGCAACTCTTTAATATCCCTATTTTAGTTGATAAGACATTAACTTAAATTTTCTCTAAATATTACAATTCTATTTTTAACTTTTATTTTTTAATACATGCTAACTCAAGTTTTAAAGCAACTTATCTTTCTCCACTTTAAACATTTCCCCCGCCAATTAATAACGATTATTGTTGGCACCTAAAATCCTTCGTCGCTCTTCTCCGACTTATTTTAAACTACCTTCAGTGTTTCCTCCGCTATCTTCACTTGCTGAAGTTGAAATCTCCTCTCATGGGGACCTCTAGGCGGGTGGAGCTGAGTAGGCCAGCCCCAAATATTTCAGAGCCATAACTGGTGGATAAAAGCTCTGCAATTGATTGTCAGTAGACATGGAACACAAAGGCCATCCTACCCCTGCCATAACGTGACCAGGTACACTTCTCCACCTATCTGCACAAAGGGCCACAGCCTCTATAGAGGATTAGTCCCATAAAAAGTCTGTTACAAATCTTAGTAATAGAATATTTAAAATAAACAAATCACTCTCACATAAACTGTGTGGGTAAAATTGCTGTAGAGCTCCAAATCCTGACCTACTCTCGCCGTGAAAGATAATAAGGTCCTAATATGCGCTACTTTTGAGACAGGAAACAATTGGAACATTAGATTATTATTAATCCATTCAAAATGTCCTACCTACCAGGTGTGTCTTGAATCTACAGGTTTTGTAGTTAATAAATTGGGTTCTTGATCAAATACTTCCAACTCGCCGTGAGCTCGGTTGTAGGGCCCTGCCAGTAACAAGGCGAGGTCGGGGCGGATCCTGAGTTCCTGATTAAACCTGGATTTGCGCTAGTTCTCCACGTGGTTGACTGTAGCACGCACTCTCATGTGTGTTACTCTTTTCCCGATTAGTAACGACGACTCTCGCCAATTTTGCTCGACCAAACTAAGTTGCCGCTGATAAATAACACTTTTTTTATAAATGCTTTTTTTAAATTATGATAAAAGTAATCTGAATTACTCTACATACTAAAACACGTTAAAAACTGAATACGTGACGGGAAAGAAACAGGCTGGCGAACTTTATCAACCGCCTTCCCCGCTCGGCTTTTCACCAGACTTTGGCGTGGTAAGGGGTTAACGAGGGGAGGAACTGCGCAACCCTGATCAAGATTCACAAAAGTCCTCACAGATAGCAGCACCATCCGAGAACATAAATAAACAAACCCTGACACTCTGCTACATTTTATGACTCCCCTAACTTCAATATCCTCTCTTGCTCTTTATTGATTTCTTTCCTTCTCTCCTTTACTATACCAGTTCATACGCTCCATTTTCAGTGGTTTGTACAGAATCTACAGACCAAAACAAATTAAATAAATACATTGTCATGTCATTCCGAGTGTCAGCCATCATGTATGTTTTTTAAACATGATGGGCAAATATATTTCAAAGGGTATGGTTTGGTTTTGATTTGGTTAAACGTATTCTACTAATATTAAAATTCATTATAATTTAGGGCTATGCTAAGCTCACTTTTTCCATTTCGAATTCGATTCAAATATATAAAATATTTTTAAAGTCAAATTTAAGTTCTAATATTTTTGTTGTTTTATGCTTGAAAAAATAATATATTGTGTATATTAACACATTAAACTAATTGAGCTAAAATGGATGAGAAAGGAATAATATTAGAGGAAATATACCCACATTTGCACATTGAGTGTGTGTTACACAATTTAGGGAAAACCTCCGTCAGTATACCCGACAGAGAATGATTGACCCTTATTGCCCCGTCACTGTCAGTCCAGCCTGACACAAGAGTGACACGTTAGACCAAGCAGGTTCCAGACACAAACTAATTATTGATCAAATCCCACTAATATATTTTTTTTTCCTTGGTTTGTTGGGTTTTACAGAAGATCGACGGCAAGTCGCTGCTGAATTTGACGGAGGACGACATATTTGAGCTGACGGGTGGTAAGGTGGGGCCCTCGCTCAAGATCCACGACCTCATCCAGCAGCTCAAGGCCCGAGTGAACCCCTCACAGTCCCGTTTCAAAGGGGGGATCAGCAAGAAGATGTTCTAGTGGCACCTATTCATTCACTTAAGTTCGGCGTTCGTCGGTTTATTTATTACCTGTGGGTGGGGAGGAGTGCACTAGTCTCGTCTGGTGAGCGGGGATCGCACCTCACCAAACTCGTTGGGCACTATTCACGCAATACCTTAAGATCTGTTTATGATATTTTCTGTTCATACAGCGTGCGTACTTCACCTTCCATCTTAGATGTGTCAGTTTTCTTGATTCATTCGTACTTTTTTTTTTATTATTATTATTATTAACACCGTGTCTCACCACCTCTTCAGACCACACAGTCGGTCGTATATTAATGAAGTGTCTCACGTTCAAGATCCTGCTGTTGAATTGTCGCGCCAAGTAGTAGTTCACCATTGTGATAACGATAATCTGGAATAATTGGTGCCATCCATGGTTTTTGCTTGTAGCGTGATGAGATGGTTTTCAAGCGTGAAGCGTGATGAGATGATAATATTGCAGATATGAGACTTGGATAATTCTTTACCCTTTTAAATGTGTGGGTTTGATTCTAGTGAGTATTATGTTTTTAACTAAATGAGTTTGACTGTGCTCCAATATTTTCCTAATTTTGTATTTGTATTTTTGTACCACTTCTGTTAGTGTTTGTGAATTCAAACAAATAGTGTTACCTATGTCGATGTTTCATCATATTTTTTTTATAATTTCTGACGGGCGAAATAACCATAATCCACTTAGATCTTATAAAGTCCCTAATATTATATGTATATTATTATAAAAGCGATAATATTACGTACCTCAAAGAGTGACGCCATGTTTTAATTAGAGACTTAAATCTAGAAAGAAAACTTCCCCTTGTTTTGTCGGACTAAACGCATATATGGGGAAAAAGTTGAAGGAAAGAACGATAGAAACTAATATAAATATTAACTGAGAAGATTTGTAATAGTGGAACCTTTTTTCTTACTGATGGCATTTAAAATCATTAAACTCTAGTTCCCCCCCTCATTTGGCCATGATAGATTTTCTTTCAAAGGTGTAATAATGTAATAATGTATTTATGTTCAAAAACAATAAGCATTAAGTTAACTGCTTGCAAAAGGTGTTAGTATATTCTGTAAATAATTTCACCCAACTATACGCCCAAAGAGTTAAATAAGGAATTAACAAAGAAAAACAAACAAAAAAACAAGCAATTGTTTTTTTCCTCTAGTAGAAAAAACAACTCAAGTGCCATGTGATCCAATAATACAGTGTCGCACACACCAGGAAATGTAATACTCGCTGGCGAGATATTAATTAAACTGCTGAGTGCAAATAAACTCTCGCTTATTTTTTTATTATACAGATTTTGAGGTATTTAGAAGTAGTTACAAAATTTCCATAATCATTCATATCATCTTTACTGTACCTTAAAAATTGCCATCTGTCCTATAAACGGCTGTGTGAAGTCTTTATCCCTTAAAGACGTTACCCAGAACTAATCTAGATATTTATTATTGTATCCAAATAAATATGATCAACATCTAGCCATGGACGAGTCATTTTTGCTATCGATTCACATGTTCACCAAAACACGTGATTGGAACTGAAAGGTGACAACTGCATAGGTCATTCAGCATCGATAGAAAGAATTTCGGCTTTATCCGTGCTTCTCCTGAAAAAACTGCTCCGAAGAACCGATGGGAATCGATTTGAAATAACTCGTTAAACAAAAAGCGCAAGTATAATTTTTTTGTTCTGTGTTGATTTGTTTCACAACAATAATAAAAATATACACTGTGATTTGTGATAGTAATCTAATAGCTCATATCAACTGCTTCCAGCCAGTTGCCGAGTCAATTTGGTTCAATTCCCTGCTCGCACACTTGCTGTTATCTGCTCCAAACTTCATTACTTATTCTGTTTCTCCTGGTGACAGCTCGCTTGCTCTCCTTGTTTCTGTTACATCCACTGTCCATGTGTGACAATGGGTACAAAGTACGCCCAAATACCACCTCCTTACACACCTATAGAAACACTCCTCGTCCTCTCTGTATGTAAACTTTTATTAAATATATAATCACATTTTACTATATTTTGCGATATTTCGGTGTCTGCTCTTGTGTATTGTTTTTATTACAAGAGAAAAGTTTTATCTAAAAGTGAGGAAAAGCTTTCTTAACTAAGAAAAGGCTTCACACAGGTCTATAATCATTTAATTATTTATTAGTTGTTGGTTTAAGCGCCCTTAATTCGATGCTCCCCTCCAATGATAATTGATTCGTCAACTTGAGTTTCAGTCCCATTGATATGAATGATTATGCTGTGTTAGTGTGTGTTTGACAATATAGTGATGCTGGAGATGGTCTTGGTTGGGATTGGCTCATGCAAGACGGAGATAACTCGGTGAACGTGTGTAGTATTATGTATCCATTTTTTGCCTGAATAATTATTTTATAACTTGTGATACGGTTACTGAACTTTAGTATAGTTAAGAACAGGGGTTTCTAACCTAACAGTGCCCGGCGGCCATGATTGAATCTACGAGCCCGGCATCATAATCATCTAATTTTTGTCAAGCTATGCCCAAACGAGAACAGGTTTTTAATCGTAAATGTAATAAGTGGTAATTTAAACATGTTTGATTACATATTAAACGAACTTTCCGACTAAAATATACTATCTTCGATATTTCTCTCTAATACAACGGAGGATTTTAGGCAATAAATTAAACATGAACATGAGTTTGAGCTTTCATAGAATTTTCCCACACTAGTCAAACTGTTTCATTTCTTGGCTAAAAACATTAATTATACTAAAGTAGGTTACGTTTCCAATAAACTTTCTGGTCTGCAAAAAAATAAAGGGCATAGCGGGGCCCACTAGTTGGAAACCCCTGGTATAGGACATACATTATTTTTAATAAAGTATTAACTATCCACTTCAACATCCATTTAAAATTACATTAAATGTAGCCTATTTTAAATTTGAGGTTTTTCATTAGTTTCATTACAAAATTTGACTTAATTTTAAAATAAAAATTATTACTTAAAAACCCCATTAGTATTGTGTTTAAAAATTGTTTGTTTCTGTCTTAAATTTGGTGAAATAAAATCGTCAGTTAAATTACCAGGAAATGTATTAATTTTACTGTAGAAAAGTTTTTTTTTTAATCTTAACAAAACATGTTAATGACTGATAACTAAATACTCTGAAATGATTAAAAACTATTTGTGACTGGCATTTGATATATTAACCAAGTATGATATATATGTATGTATATTTTTAAGCTTAAAACTGCTTTACATTCTTAATTTAATTAATATAATGATTATTTTCGGTCTTTCACCCCCTCCCCTCACCCCCATTGGTCTAGTTTAGTAAACTTGTAAAATGTTGGGGTGTGCAAAGCTTCGAAACTTTGACTTGTCTTTGAACCAAATATGAGCTTCATCTTCACTCTGGAAAAAATCCTTGTTTCGACATTTACGAAGCTTCGCCAATAAAAATATTGCCTGCCAAAATACTAAACTTATATTCAACTATTTCTGTTTTTTGAGCTGTTATGTACATTACAAATCAAAATACAAATTGAAAAATTTGAAGTAAACTTATTGTAAGCTGTGATAATAACTTGTTTTCCAAGCAATAAACACTAACAAAAACATATTCTAACTTTGATTTGGCTTCAAGAATATTTCATATATTTTATTTATTTAGCACCGTGTCCTTACTACCCGTTCAGGTTACACGCGAAGTACTAATTACACTAATGGGTTATGAATTGGGAAGGTTGAGTTTAGAGGAAGTGACCCCCGCATTTGTGTGGAGGGAGAGTGGAAAAGCATTTAGGAGAGAAAAGAAAAGTTCACCCGACCGAGATTCAACACCTCAATTTCCCCAGCATCAGCAGTCTAGCGCATTAGTTAACTACGCCACCGAGGCGGGGTCATTTCATATATTCAATTCAAGTTCGCTTCGAATTGATAAAGTGGTTTTGGCACACCCCAATGAAAGATCCTTATGAGTTTATCTTTTAATAAGTTATGTTTAACTCATTCAGTTGTTTCTATGTCCGCACATTTAAACGTTATTAAAGAATGTTAAATAAACTATCAAGCCTCTGAAAGCTGTCCAGTTATATATTCTCGTCTGATTTTAACTTTGTGTTATGTCTGTAAGCCCTGTCAACAAGCTTTCAAAGACTCTCTGGCTTGTGTTATATTTTCTACTTTTAATATTGAAATGTTTTTGCAAAAATATATCATTAAATTGAATTAAACGAGTCTTTTAATGGAAGTGACTTCATCAGGGGATGGTTTGTATTTTGTTTGAAATTTTCATATGCTGTTTATAGAGCATAGCTTATGTATGATTGGTCAAATGGGGACAGAGTGGGACAGAACATATCACAGGTACAGTTTTAACAAGCTCTGATTACCCTGGCAACACTCCACTACACTGCTATGTATGACTGGTCAAATGGGGACAGAGTGGCAGAGAACATATCACAGGTACAGTTGTAACAAGCTCTGCTTATCCTGGAAACACTACACTACACTGCTATGTATGACCGGTCAAATGGGAAGAGAACATGTCACAGGTACAGTTGTAACAAGCTCTGCTTATCCTGGAAACACTACACTACACTGCTATGTATGACCGGTCAAATGGGAAGAGAACATGTCACAGGCCCATGTTTGAATTTTAATATGCATTAAACCTTTGTCGAGTGATGGACCAGTGGCAGACATTTTTACTTTAATCTCGAGATAGCTTGAACTAAAGAAATATGTATTGTTAAACAACACATCTATTTAAATATAAATCAAATTAACAATTAAAACATTCTTGTAATTTATAATAGTATTAATATTTTTACAATGAACAAAGCATATTCCAAGTACATTAAGTGACCAACATTCATACAAGGGTAAGGGTAGCCAGTGAGTCATCTATTACAAGCAACGAAATAACGTTATGAAAGACGCTCGAATTCACAAACATTCATTTCTCAAATTCAAACCAAGCGTATATGATAGGCTCCATCTTAAAGTTTGAGTAATCTCAGACCTGTAACGCTCGATCATTCTTTCTTTGTCTTGTGTAAACTAGCTGCTCTTGCCGTATTTCCCCACATCGCTCTTTCTTTACACATTCCTTCGTATAATATGTGGGATGGACAAATTACAAAAACTTAATCAAATTAATGAATTCAGTCTTGGTTGCAATGGTGTCTTAGGGTATTTTTTTTTTTAACTTATGTCGCTATACATGTGTGTTGCTGAAATCATAACTTAAAGTGTCATTTGACCGGAACAGTACTGAATTAGCTTAGCGTGAAATATGCTGGTGCATCAACTTGATTACTGTAGCCACGGATCGACATCAACTGTTACCGGCCTGTGGCCGAATCACTTTGGTAAAGTTCCTCTATTTTTTTCTGTCCTTAATTCTGTTTCTCCTGGTGACAGCTCACTCTCCATGGCCTCCACTTTCCTTGTCTCTCTTATATTTACTGTCCATGTTTCTGCTGCATGTGTGATAATGGGTACAAAGTACGCTCTGTACAACACTTGAAGGGCACTTCTCTCCTTCATATTGTATATTGGCCAGTTTTAATGACCAACACTTTCAAATCCATCTCAATTGGCATTATCCTACCAATATTTGATCTGCATAATCACTTGATTGTTTTGTCTTCTTAACAGAAGAAATTAGTGTTTCTCTTGGGCATAGCTCGGCTCTTTTTGAGGTGAGGTGATCGATTGTGATTCATGTCTAGGTGTATTTGTCGAATCTGACAGTATTATGTGAGCTTTTCTAGTAAGTCGGGGCTATCATTTCTTCCTGACAGTTGTTGGTGGTGTCTAACATACGCGACACCAAAACTGTGGGATATAAACACTTTTTTTTTTTAACTCTCTTGTCAAATGATTAGGAATATTCTGGAGAAAAAGTTTCGCCTAATTTTTTTTCTAAGCTTGGGATTTGACTAGGATTCAATTCTATAAAATAAATTAACCACAGTATTTTATTTGGATTTGACTCAACATTTTTTGTCAGGCATGAGATTCGAAAAGCCAATATTCAGAAATATTATGAATTTGCACAGGCTTATAAAACCAAAAAATTTACCAATTTAAATCAATTTTGGTGTTTTGAAAAATTACTAAAACTCTTAATAAATTTTAAGAGTAATATTAATTTTGGAAGTTTTCTTTTTCGTCCCCTAAAGTTTGTGTACCTATTTTGAATATCAGTTTCTTCAGAAAAAAAAAAGTTTTAAATAATTATATTGTCCAATTTATTTATTTTGTCTTTTTCACACCTTTAAACCTTTAGGAAAAGAAAAAAATATTAATTAGTTCATTTGACACTGATTTTTTTTAGATAGTAAAAATTTAAATCTACCCTAATTGTTTTAAATAATTTAACTAGGCTAACTGGTTAATAATTATATATTTTTTCCAAAATCATCGTCATACTTGTTTATTCTAACAACAGATGGCAGGACAGTGCATTTTAGAAAGTTCAGTTTGCTACTTCTCCCGCTAGGTAGCAGCTATGTTATGTTTGATCATTTTATTTTTCAACCTATTTGAATTTTATTTATTTAAATTTAATTTTCATTTGTTACATAAAGATAAATTCACTTTTATTTTCATAACAAACTTTGAGGCAAGAATTAGAAACGATTGTCGTCTTGTTATATAGGCTTAAGTTAAAGCACTTTTTAAATGTTTCTCTGAATAAAGTTACTATATTCTACATTTCACTATTGCCTAAAATAATAATTCTCTAAAGAAAATAAACTTAAATGGGAGGGGGGTTGAATTTAATAAGGTAGTAATTTTCGGGGACCTGTGTAGAGGCTAGCACAGCTGGCAGATGTTTATCGGTGGCTTCCCGCCCGGCTGCCTGTTTACACTGTATGCGTAAGTTCCATCGCAACAGAATGTAGTTCTTAATGTTTTGACTTGTATAGAAATTAGTAATAAATAAACTCGGTAGGCGGTAATATCTTTGTTGGTATAGCATAATAATAAACTTGTTTAATTGATAAACATACACAATTAATGTATTATTTTGTTACAATTAAAAAAAATTGCGCAATGATATTTGAGTTCGTTGTGAAACACTTCAGCTGTTTCCCGCCAAAGATCGCCATTACAAAACGCTGAGAGGCGTTGTATGTGCGGTTTGTGTTTTAAATAGTGAAAATAGAATATTCATTTTTTCTGTATTTGTGCAAAGACATCTAATTATAGCTATTAGTGTGGTTATTTGAGATATGTCCGTATTCAATCTGGGCGAAGAAGATCGTTTAGACGGATTGGATCATCACGACGAGGAAGTTATCGGCAGTTTAAGCAGGTAAGCAAAATGACGCGCCGTCGTGCTATGAGTGGGCGGGTTAACAAGACTTATAATTTTCGCGTTTCTTGAACCAGAAAGGTAGTTTGACACATTGAAATTATAAATAAATATAACCGGAAACTACAGGGATTCGTATTTTGACTCAAGCTGGTGCTAACTCTCGTTATGTGTGTGTTTATTTTACTAACGAAAATACGTAGTGCTCGTGCCAAGATGTGGCGTGCCTACCGGTATAATGCGGCTCAGCTGTTTTTCTCCTCGCCATGTTTGCCTCGTAATAGTCACATGTGTTGAGTTCCTAAACTGGACTCTATTTTCCGTAATGACATCACATTTTATTTATGTAACACTGATAAATCTTATCCCATATGTATCTTCTTAACATAAATGATAACTGTACAGCGTGTTGGGGGGCGATTAAAGCACGAATTCGTTTCATTTGTATATACACGTGGGTTAACGTTTAGTACGATTTTATTGTACTGATTATTTTCATTTTTCTGCCATTTGATTATTACTGTTAATGTTTTAGATATTATTTATTTTTATATTATATATACCCATTCATATTACTATTATCGTGCGCTAAGACCACTAACCAAAAAACATCTGTAAATTAAAATAATTTTATAAAATTGAATTTTCTAAATTTATTTGAAAATGTCAACTAGGCCTACAGACTCATACTTTTTAACATTTTAATTCGCTACTTAAGCACATTTTACATCAATAACTTCGTTTCTAAACAATTGTCAAATTGTTCTTGTGTGTGTGGAGTTATTAAATAAAGGTTTAGAATCTGTTTATGTTGTAGCCCTGTTTGAAATAATTTACGGTATATTTAGTTATTGATCATCTATATAACTTTAATAGTTTATTGATTTTGTAGCAATGGTTTAAATAATTTTGCTAACCATATTTTTAGCACCGTGTCTTACTACCCGTTCAGGTTATACGCTTCTAATATTATTGTTGACGTATTTACTTGCATGTCAATAAAAACAGTGCATGACATCGAAAATAATTACTATTCCTTAGTATTAAGGTGGACTTGATTATTTTTTTAAAGGAGAGAAATTTGTCAAAATTAAATGATAGGAAAAAATCGATAAAGGAAGTTTCTGAACCGGTAAAATGCAATCGTACTTAATATTTTGTTGATCGTATAGTTTGTAGTAAACTAATGATTGAACTCTGGTTCTATTCTTTTGTTTTATATTCTCTTCGCTCTGGTAAATTACCGTCATGGGTGGGTGTGGCTAACACTTAACTATCTATTTATTTACATAACAAGTTGGCCCGCCACATTGACCCTTTTTTCAGTCGTTTGTACTAAAAAATGAGGCATTCTCGAGAACATTTAACGTGGCCTAGCGTCAAGCACAAAACTAATACAGAAACAGACTTTTCGGAACGTTAAACGCGTCATAATAATTATGTCTGTGTGAATACATGACGTGTTAATCGTTCTGCCACAAATAGAGCACAAACGATTGAACAAAAAAGAAACAATTGTGTGATGTTAACGGCCAAGTTGAGTTACGTATTAATTTCTGTGCCGCCGGTCGAGTGTGATCCGAAAGGCGCTAAACGCGGCCGATGAATGAAATGGCGTAGTGAGTGAGTTGAGTGCTCAATTTGTCCAACGTAATCGATACCAAGGTTTGTGCTTGTAGGCCAGCAGGCAGCTTGTTGACTTGTTCTGCCTTGTGACAACCTCTCAGATCGTCTCTTGACAATAATTGCGGTTATCTTTCGCTCGTTAACCGAATGTCTCGTTGATTGTAGCGAATGTTGTGTTGTTTTTTTTGCCACGCGACCTTATACCCTTAAACTCATTTAATAACAGCGCTATTTTTTTATAGATTAAAAACGAGGAAGGTGAGATTTTAAGGAAATGTACCCGCGTTTTCGTGGAAGTAGAGTGGGAAACAGTTTAGGGGGTTGGAGACATATTTGCACCCGGCCGGAACTCGAAAACGCGACCATCCCCGTCACCGGTTTTAAACGAGACAAGACATTTAGCCCGCGTGGCCACCGATGCGAGAGTCCGGCACGTTATCTCAGTCGGTAGTGTGTCTGTTTATTGATCTAAGGGTACCAGGTTCGATTCCTAACATGGCCGAAAAAATCTCGTCATTGGTGAAATGTGGGTTTACCCTTTAGCAGTGGTAAATTAACGGCAGGAGGACTAGATGTTGGGTCTATTCTATATTTAAGTTAGTGGGTCGTGTGATTATATAATTAATCTGTTACGAAAGTGAGAGTTAAATAGTTCTTAAATGGGGGAATTAGTTTAAATTATCAAATTAAGGTGTGTTTTTTTAGTAATGGTGATTATAACACTAACTGTTAATATTGTATTTATGAAATATAACTTAAGTTACGATGAGTTATTTTTGTATTAAAATATTTAAATTTGATGTATGCCCAATTTTTATTAACCGCGGGTGACCTGGTGGTCTAGAGGTAAGGTGTCAGACTTCTGTGCTGAGGGTCCGGGGTTCAATCCTCGGTCCCGGCACAGATTTATCTGATTGCCAAACCCTTCCTTCACCTCTGACAAGACGTGTATTAATCACAACTTGTGAATGTGTGGAATGCCAGGCCTCCACCGTGGTTCGGATTCCACGTTAAACTGTAGGTCCTCCATTTCATCTCACAATCACCCTACCATTACACATTAGCGTAAGTGCGTATAACCCGAATGGGTAGTAAGACGCGGTGATGATGATAATAATAATAATATTAACCACGCATTTATTATTTGACGCCGTCGTCTTGTGTTTATGGTGGATTCTTGTTTAGAAAAGGTAGCACTTGTTTGGTGAGGTCTATAACAGTTCTATAATACCTATAGGATTATTTCTTTTTGTCAAGATAATATCGTCGCCCAAATTTCCAGGAATGAAACAAACTTTTTTTACAAAACTTATAGTTTCCCTATCTTATTCCACGCAAACGTGGGTGCACCTCTACATTTTACCTCCCTCATTCCTACCCGTGTATATAATTGGATAGCCCGATAGGGTAGAAACGTTTGTTTTATAAGATGCACCAGCATCCGCCTGAAGAGGACCATAAACAACATAAGGTCAAGGTTGAACGTGTTTGTCACAAGACTGTAGGTCCCTGGTGCTAGATACCCCCTTTGATCGACCGACCGCACCCTATCGGGAGGGTGAGATGACGCCATCTGCACCCTTGAGCAGGCCTACCCCAAGCTATTCACCAGAAGGGTGGGCTTCATCCCCTCCCCTTTGAACTCGGTCAATTGGTGGGGCGGGGATCTTTAATTTGTGGTGACCTTGAAATAGAAATGACGTGTACGACCAAACACAACACGTGTGGGAGGAATATTGGGTACGTCCCTAGAATACTGCCAGCCATAAGTTGAGCTGTACTGGCACTTATACACGTCTCTAGAATACTGCCAGCCATAAGTTGAGCTGTACTGGCACTTATACACGTCTCTAGAACACTGCCAGCCATAAGTTGAGCTGTACTGGCACTTATACACGTCCCTAGAATACTGCCAGCCATAAGTTGAGCTGTACTGGCACTTTACACGTCTCTAGAACACTGCCAGCTATGGGCTGATAGATCTATGTTGCAAAGAACTTCTTACATTGTTGTTATTCCATTGGATTTTATTTCTTGAAGCCGATGAGTTCGTCAAACAACAACAGAGTCTGTAAACAACTTCCTCAATGAAAGTTGACTGTTGGTAATAGTAAACACATCCGGTACAGGGAGACAATAGTGAAGCCTCATTGCTGACTGGGAGGCAATATGAGGCTTCGTTGCTGACTGAGAGACAATATGAGGCTTCGTTGCTGACCGGGAGGCTATAGTGAGGCTTCATTGCTGACTGGGAGACAATATGAGGCTTCGTTGCTGACTGGGAGACAATATGAGGCTTCGTTGCTGACCGGGAGGCTATAGTGAGGCTTCATTGCTGACTGGGAGACACTATGAGGCTTCGTTGCTGACTGAGAGGCTATAGTGAGGCTTCGTTGCTGACTGGGAGGCTATAGTGAGGCTTCGTTGCTGACTGGGAGACAATATGAGGCTTCGTTGCTGACTGAGAGGCTATAGTGAGGCTTCGTTGCTGACACACACCTATTCATGTGACCTTCATGACGTGTGTGTAATTATATGTGATCAAACTGATGTCACATCTAGCAGTCTCTCATGTCTCTACATTTCCTCTCAATTCTACCCTACTCATGCCTGCTCCATTAGCGTAATATGCATGCAGATCTTGAGACGCCGCCGGAAAAAAATACAGTAAAAAAAAGAGGGATTTTTTTATTTTATTGATAACCGCCGCATCTTACTAACCGTTCGGGTTGTACGCATGTGTGCTAATGGTTTAGGAACGATGAATGTTGAATTGTACCCACATTTGCCTGAAGAGAGTGTGAAAAGCAAATAATAATCAAACTAACCTCAGTACACCCAATCTCGTCCTCGGCGAGTGTGACGAAGCCGAGGTTATGAGCGAGTGTGTAGCGTGTAGCCGGACACGTTGTGGCAGGGGAAATTATCTGTGAATGGACTATAGTATTGTGCAAACATTCAGTTATATACCGACAAGCCTGGAAAACAGCCCTGGCAATAATATAGTCACTGGAATTTCCAGATAATTTGTTGTGATTTTGGAAACATGAAGTAGGGGAGGGTAACGCTGTAGGCCTACAGTAATCTGTATTAGAAATTTATATTATATGCTTTTTTCTATAAGATTTTTACATCCTTCCTTCAGCAAATGCGGGTGTAATTTTATTTTCCTACGACTGGACATTTGGAGCATCTTTTACAAAAGACAAACCTGTTTTGTTGCTGTCAACATTAATAACATTATTGTTTTAGTCGACCTCGCTGGTTTTGGGGTATAAGGTGCCCGCCTCAGGACCCGATGTCCGTGGGTTCAAACCCAACTGGGGTTGACGGATTTTTCTTAAGCGATTACATTTCGTAGCACAACTTCCTTCGGAGGGGAAGTAGAGCCGTAGGTCCCATGTCGATTGTGGAGTGTAAAATAACCCTGGAAGGTGTGAGAAAATAACTTTCCCGGCAAAATTGGTAGGCCCTTTCACTCTCGCTCATAGAAATTCTTGTGTTCTGATATAATAAGTGTGTTTAAAAAGTGCACGTTAAATACCTCGAATAAATATATTGATAATAGATATGATAGTGACAGCTGCAGATGACATGATTTGACGTATGAACACGTGGAAGTAGATTCAGCTGTCAGATATGTGCAATCGAACTAAACACATAGTCACGTGCGGTGCACAAAAACATTTGAATGAAAATAAACGCGTTGATGGGGGGGGGAGGCTATAAAAAGAGATTC
>CABFWB010008016.1:8561-20583 GCA_902151455.1 Timema bartmani
CGATTATCGCGGACATCGTTTAAAATCGCGAATATCGCGCTAAAACGCCGATTTCGCGAATTATCGCGACAATTCTGAGCATATATTTGCAATCAGGGTAACCTGAAATGTGAACATCTGAAAGAAAAAATGCCATGTCTAACATTCGCGAATTATCGCGATCTCCACAAACGCAGGGCTCTGGTTATACTATATATATAATAATAATAAAAAATTATAGTATATATATGGTTATAATTTTTTATTATTATTTATCCTACATCAAGGGGTCCGCGAATCAGCTGTTCCATGGTTAGAGAGTCCGCGTGACTGAGAAGTCTGAGAGCCACTGTTTTACTTTTAGAGTAACGGGTTATCTTGTTCGAGGTAGGCCTACGTTTCAGCGAAAGGTATCACGCCCCCACTCTTCACTGAAACTTCGCGTCTGGTATTTCAAAAGTAATTTTTTGATATAATTACTCCCTGTCATGGAGGAGACTCAGTAATCTGACATTGTCAACCAGTCATGTGTGATATCAGAATGCGTGACCAGTTTATTCATATTTATAATTGAAGGACTTATTAATGTGTTTTTTAATAAAAGGATTATTCACATTTTCAGAGTAGATTTTAATAACACAATAAATAGATAAATAACCCAACACCCTGAAACCGTTGTCATAATCGTGAAATAAATAACAACGTGTCGTGAAAACTTGGTTCACCTACGTAATGTTTCATCTCCGAAACTTAATATAACAATATATGGATTTGATTTTAAAATGTTAAATGACCGTATCAACTTTATTTTATTTGCTCTATACAGTAAAGTAGTCCACTCGCTCCCAATTTTATGCACTGGGCTAATTTTGTCCAAGATTTTGTCTGCGTTCTGTACCCGATTGGTTAAGTAAATTAATTTAAATTGAAAAGCATATGAATAAAATACAAATGTTTTAATAAGTTAATTGCTAAAAAGTTTAAAATCAAAATCTGTTACCAGATAATAGTAGACTAATTTTGACCCATTTCGACTTTTTTTTAATTATTGTCTATTAGGCCCTAATATAATTATTTTTAATTTTTCTTAGTACCGCATCTTACTACCCGTGCGGGTTATACGCTTATGTACTAATTACGCTAATGGCTTTAGAGATTAGGGATATTATATTAATAAGAAGTGTACCCACATTTGCGTGGAGAGAGAGAGTGGAAAACCAGTTTGGAAAAACCACCCTCATTACACCTGACAGAGATTCAAACCTCGATCTTCCCGTTTACGGTAGTCATTATTATTATTGTTACTATGACAAAAGAAATGAATCTGTCGTAAAACAATAATAATAATGTTACTATTAGGTGCTCTGTCTGTATTTCAACTGCGCTATTGGGATAAGGATGAAGAAGATAAACTTTGAGTGAAAATGTAGCAAAATTTGCAAGGGGGGGACTGGGGTAGATTATTCTGATTATTCTGCTGAAACCACCCTCGATCTCCTCGTCACAGGCAAACCTGATCAATATGAAGTTGACTACACAGCCCGCATGCCCACCGCTACAGGTGGGTATCAATCAAACGTGGATCGAACATAATTCTCTCTGTGTCACAAGCGAACGCCTCAAACCAGCTACATTAGTCCTGGTAATCATATTTTTCTTCTTCCCATTTTTTGGTGTTGAATATATCTCGGTTCCGAAAGTTCTAACAAAGTGAATGCTCCTTTTCTTTAAAGTTATTCCAAACTAGGAGTGGTCTTCAAGGCCAACAACTACAATAGGGCGAGAAAACCTTTTCATTCTTCGCTTTCAACTTCTATTCAAGCCCAGCATTCATCCCCTAGCTCGTGTTTTGGAGGGAAGTATCTATTGTGAAGCAGCCAACTTCCCTTGGGGTTGAACTGATACAGATGTGACTCGGTGACTGCCCAATATTGGTCCAGTGTTGCCAAACTTTGTTTGGTAACTATAAAAATGGCCTTATATCAAATACAAACATAATATTGACAACATTTTACCTACTTACCCAATGGCGTTGATAGCTTAAAGTTCTTTGCCATATTTACAAAAGTACGTGACCTATCCCTATCTTGAGCTAGTCTTATCCAGTTCACCTCATTACACACTATCCCTATCTTTAGCTAGATATATCCACTCCACCTTATTACACTCTAGCTATATCCAGTCCATCTCATTACACCAATCCCTATCTTGAGCTATCGAGAGCTAGTTCTATCCAGTCCACCTCATTACACCCTATCTCTATCAGATCAATTTTAAAGTTGTCCTCCCATCTGTGCCTAGGTCTTCCGAATGGTTTCTTCCCATTAGGTTTGCCAGTCAGTACCCTGAACACGGTCCTAAAATCTCATATTCGCTCTGCATGTCCTGCCCACTCTAATCTACGACATTTGATAATCCTAATAATGTACTGTGATGAATACAAGGTAGGTATCTAATCATTATGTTATCTCCTCCACTTCCCAGTATCTTAATCCCTTTTTTGACCAAGAACCTTGTATTCGAACACTCTACATTTGTTTTCGTCATCTAAGATAAAATACCACGTTTCACATCCATAAAGAACTGATAAAATTATTTTTTGTATATTCTAAGTTTTACATTCCTTGACAGAAGGTAAGATGTCAACAACTTACTGACCAAGTAATCTCATGCATTTACCGGAATGTATTATTTTTTTAATCTCTCCAATATAACATCGTTATCGCTGGTGAAAATTGTTTCTAAATATTCCAACTCATTAACCCTATCAAATCATATGTCTTTTGCTATAATCTCTAAATTATCTTCCTCAATCTATGTTTTCTGTGTTATCATATACTTACTCTTTTTAGCTTTCACTTCTAAACCTAAAGTCTGTTCATGATAGGTTTTTACCTGGATGACAGTTCAAAAATCATATGTTTAAGTTTTGGTTTGCTAACACTTGTAAAAGATCACTCTTTTGTTATAAATGTTAAGTTTTTTAATCATATGTTATATTTTACATTAAAAATAACGTAAACTTAGGTTTTCTCACACCATTTAATTACTTTTAATAATTTATTTTTATTAAATCCAAAACATTATTTTAAACATAATTAAAAGTACGTAAGTTTCTTACTATTAATTTTGGAATGTTATCTATGATGTGTAATATAGTGCATACAGGCATCGTATTTACTTGGAAAAGAGAAAATACTTGTAATTTTTTATATAACACACGTAATACATTATTTTATGATTATTTTATCGTATTTCGAAATATTTAACTGAATAAAATATGTTTATCAACTGCGTGGGTGCATCATTGTAAAGAACTTATTTCCGTCATGTTCAATCACATGGTTTAAATTCGTCGTTCGCCATTTTGAAGCTATGTTAGTTAGACCTTTTATGAAAGTGCTGTGAATAGTAATTTTTTCAAATGGAATAAAACGATAAATAAGCTTTGTGCCCACTCTCAAATAAATATAAATAATATTGGCCTAAATTACTCTGGTTAACTATCACATTCATGCATTACCAAATGTTTTCACTACAATTATCCAAAGTGACAGATGTCAGCTGTTGGCTTAGGGCTACATTAGGGACTATTTCTAGTAACTTTTTGAGCTGTCATCCAAATAAACCAAGGTCATGAATGTAGTATATTTCCTCACCAGCCTCTAGTAAAATGTCTGCATTTCTTGCAACAGTTGACAATATTTTTCTATACAAAAGTGTTATTTTATAGGTATTGTTAATATATCTCAAAGGTGACCGCTGTAGGTCACATTTCCCGACGTAAAACAAAACAAATAGAGTTTGCCGCAACCAAGGCCGTAGTCAGGGGGGGGGTTTTCGGGGTTCAAACCCCCCCCGAAATTTTATGAACAAAATATATATGGCTTTATTTATGGTTCAAACTATATCAAAATTAAGGTACAAGTACAAATTAGGGGGCTGTTTTACCATAAAAAGCACTTCAGAGAGCTTCTAGAGGTGTTTATTATTTTGAATTTTTTCCAGCCTTCGGCAGTTAATGGGTTATGTTACCATAAAAAACACTTTAGAGAGCTTCTAGAGCCATTTAGTAATTAGAATTTGTCCTAGCCTCCGATAGTTAGGGGGTAGTGTTGCCATAAAAAGCACTTCAGATAGCTTCTAGAACAGTTTTTTATTTAGAATTTTTTTTAGCCTCCGTCAATTGGGGGATGGGCCCACCAAACCCCCCCTGAAATTATTGGCTGGCTACGGCCTTGGTTGCAACCTTTTACAACCTTGTAATATCTAGTAATGCTTGTCAACCTTTGTTATCTATTTCAAAGTTGGTAAAGTAGGTGTGCTGAAAGTGAATGTAAGTGGATGATAGTAAGCTTACATAAGCTATCAGTTTAGTTTATGGCTGTTATTTTGTTCAAGCTGGTTTGATGATTACTAAAGTATGATATTTTAGTTGATTTCAATAGTATTTGTTTTCTTTACTCAGATCCAGTAAATCGTTTATTTCCAAGAAACGTCCTTTGTTCTCCAATACCAAAGTGGCTGTACTAAAAACAAGTTGTTATTTGAAATGTTGACAGACAGAGCTAGTTCTACAGTAATATGTTATAAATAGAGATAGGGTAAAATAGCATTAATTTTCAGTTTTTTTTAGCATTAATTATTGGAAATTTAGCGTTTTGTGGCATAATTTAGCATTTTGTAGCAAAATAGGTAAAAATGTCTTTCGTCAATGTTTTAGGGCCTATACAAAGGATTTATGATAAAATTTATGTATGCAGGAAAAGGATGCAAGTAAAACCCGAGCTGAAGCACACAGACGAGTGAAACTCAATGATTTTTTAATCACTTATTTCCGCTGAAAAACATCGTTTTATAGAAATTCTCAGCATTTTATTTAAATGCACAGCATTTTCAAGGAATTCGCGTCTATTTCGCTAAATAGAATAATTTAGCTAAAATACTCTCAAAATCACGTTTTTCGCGTTAATTCGCAAAATAAAAATTGCGTTAAGCATTTTCAAATGCCATGAAACGCAAAGAAAACTTATAAATACCCTATTTTCGAACTTTTTTTTTTCGCGTTTTTCGCAAAAGCGAATGTACCCTATCTCTAGTTATAAATAATGCATCGTGTAGGTATATATTTAATATTGAGCGTCTGGGCTACATCACTCGTAGCCCAGTAGTGGAAGGTTTAGCCAGTACTGTAGCCTAGGGGACGCCCGAATTAACTAGGTACTGTACATACTTTCCTTGGAGGTTATTTCCATGCACCGATGGGATGAGTGAGATAGTGAGTATGAAGGTGTGAAACCAGTGGAAACACAACATAACTTAAGCCTAATTAACAAAATTTGGGTGACCATTGGGGTAGTTCTCCCTCCGGGAAAAATACCCAAGGTATCAGCTGAGGATCGAACCCGTAACCTCTACACACCATACCACGGGGCCTGTTATCTTGAAGGTGAATATTAAGATAATAAAAAGGTAGTATTTGATAAGTGGCATATAAAAATTAAAAGTAGAAATAAAAAATAAACAACCCTTAAGTTTGTATACGCATATGGCCCTTTGAGTGGCCCGACTATTTTCAGGTTGAGGGGCATCTGGATCCATATCCCCCTTTCACACAAATAAAACACCCAGGTTCAATTTGTCAATTCCAGTGGTCAGTAGAATCTGTGATACTTTGTAACGCTTTGAGATGTGAGATGAAATTTTTTCCAAAAAATTCAATCAAGATATTCCAAGCTCTGTAACTAACACCGCAATTTAATTTCTACAACCTTTTCTTGCCTCTTGCCCAGTGATCCAATCAATGTAGTGAAATTAATCGAGTTAAAATTTACTGGAAAGTTTTCATCTCTAGACACGCTTATATTTTATTCAATATATCATTGTTATCGTGCATGTAAAATTCTACTCTTTTTCAGAACACTGTTCATGTGCTAAATGTATATAAATAACTTTGGACTAATTTATTTAATGTCGGTCTCCGTCAATTAGTAACGTTGATTTGGTTCGTTAGCGCTGACAGCTGAATGAACTTGTTTTGAAACAGTACACCTAATAACAATAATAATAATAATAATAAATAATAGCAACAATCTGTTTTTTCTACTTATGCGTACTCATTTATATTACAATTTACTTTTAAACAATTACCTGCCTCGGTGGCGTAGTTGGCTAACGCGCTAGTCGTGTTAAGCTAGACTGCCGAGGACGGGGAGATAGAGGTTCGAATCTCACTCGGGTGAAATGAGGGTGCTTTTTCCTATTCCTGCTTTCCACTTTCCCTCCATACAAATGCGGGTTCACTTCCTCTAAATTCAACCTTCCCAAATCCTAATCCATTCACGTAATTAGTATTTAAGCGTATAGCCCGAATGGGTAGTAAGACGTGGTTCTAAATTAAACATTTTAAACAATTCATTGGAGCATATTAGATATTACTAGTCCCTCCACCCACACGCACAGGGGGTCACATGGTTGGATAAATTAGACTCGCACTGTACAAAACCACCGTTGACTTCGAGATTGGGGCTCGAAAACAGAAATGGTACACTGGTGGTTGATTTTCCACACATAATGTATCATGTTGAGGATTACCATCCTCTTTACCTGCGAATGAGGCTACACTTCCTCTAAACCATGGATCGACAACTGGCCGATCGCAATTGACCGGTCGATATCGTGGCGATCTTAAGCCAATCCCATAAGTAAGATCCATGGCATAAAAAGACGATCATTGAGTCTTCTAAGGAAACTCGCAAATATATCAAGCATTTTGAAATAATGTCCGAGTGGGACCAAAATTACCTTGATCGGTCATAATCGGTAATATAATGAGAAAATTAAATATTTTAACTTTATAATGTGCATTTTATTTTATATATAAAAATATATAGTGGTGGCAAAACACATTTTTTAGAAAGGTTGATCGAAGGAATGAATATAAAATACATTTTAAAAAAACCCAGCAAATAGTGAAGAAACAATGAGTGATCGCGGAGTCTTTGATAAGTTTTTAAGTCTATATGGGTCCGAAAGGTTTGCCAACCTCTGATCTAAACTAATATATTCAATCTTGCCCATTGAATTGAATTTTAAAGAGCCCATGTGCTTAAAATAATAATAAAGATTAACAGGTACCACCATGTAATATAAGTCACAGGGATGCAAAGTCATGAAATGCTTATCTTTCGAAAACTTCTACTATATGACTTTTTTTAATCGCTTCATAGTATGCGTTTTGGTTATACGCATACACTAACTACGTCAACCGGATAGGTATAAGGAAGGTAGATTTTGGAGGAAATGCACCCACACCTGAGTGAAATTAAAGTGGGAAACTATCTAGAAAAAAACACCGACAGTACGATACACCCAACAAAGATTCGAACCCCGTCACCAGTATACCAATCCAACACGAGAGTGATGCGACCACTGAAGCAGGTTGTAATCAAAATGTTAATGTTCTTGTTTCAGGGTTGGGCTGGAGAACCCCACAATGCACCCTGATCTAGGTGGGCCTTGGGCGCCGTGGGCTGACCCTTGCTGACCTCCCATGGCCATCCCACCTCCACGACCTCTCTCCGCCGTTCATCTGTTTACCACACAACCCGCGGGGGAAGATGAAGGTCTACGTCGTGACGCACCCTCACGCATTGGCGTGGAGAATGGCGCTTTCGAACCGGGTCCGCCTTCCCCACCAAGCGTCCAAGTCTCCGACGCGGCACCTGCGTCCACCTTCGAGGTACCCCACATATCGTCGGGACATCTTGGAGTGCCACGGCAAGAGGTGGCGGACGCTCCTCTACAACAGACAACCCCCATGGACTCAGGCCCGATAGCACGACAGGTCAGAGGCGAGCAATCACTTGAACAAAATACACGTCGATCTGAAACTGATGTTAGGCTAGAACCACGGCGGCTTTCAAAAGAAATACAATCCATAAACGCGTTGCTACCACAACATGTTTCAGAAACATCTGCCGTGGGAACCTCAAGAATACGAAGATGCTCTCACAAGAGTGCGCACGGACGCCAAGAATACCGACATTCAAGGTGCTTCCAAGGTCACAGAAGCCATAATAACCATTCGAGATCATCTCGGTCATCGTCAAACTACGGCAATAATAATTGTAGTGCGAGTAACTTAGCGAGCACCTCAGATGATAGAAGTAAGAACAGCCCAGCCAGAGCATCCGCGAGCAACCCTGTGGTGTTATTACCTCAACGTTCATCGGAACACTTGATCACCTCCAGAGCGGGTGGGGAAAATGGAAACATCACGAAACATTCTGGTGATAACAGTAATCATTCCTCTTCAGGGAACGGAAGGGTGGGCACCACCATCGCTATTGTTCACGAGCCAGATAAACGTGATGACAGGTCATATACGTGTGCGGTGGAAAGTAACATCGCGAACAACGAGAAGAGTGTCGGTAGCAACAGGTCGAGTTGGACTCAGGATACCAATGGTAGGAAGAGAGAGGAGGCTACTTGGAGACGAAGACAAACAGATCCGTCTGGAGAGACTATTAGAAATTATTCTTATCATCGCGATTACCAGGAGGCGCTTTCATCACTCCTGTGGCAGCCATATGAGTGTCGAGATCAGAGCCCTCAAGCAAACACCATTAGCGGTAGCATCGTGGATGATGGTGACGTCTCCATGTGGCTGTACCCGCAGCTCTCGAGGACCACGAGGGACAGCAATGTGAATGTACCGTACGGGAATCGACTCAGTGATCCTCCACATTTATCTTCTTCGTCTTCCACCTCATCGATGTCATCGGGTTCTTCGTCAATGGCTCTGGGAGTTGCAGCTATGGTAGAGGAGGGTTGCATATGGAGAATATCCGACAACGATGCGTCGTCGTCCTCTTTGAAGGCTCTGCTCTTGTCCGCCAGCAGCAGCAAGGACGATGGTTTGTCCTGGGGTGACTTGACAACCTCGCACAGCAGGTACAGTGGACTGTCAGCACCAGGGGATGCTGCTATCCATAAGAGAACTGGCAACAGCGCATGTTCTGCGGACGACCCACATCGAGGAAGAGAACCACGGCAGCATCAGCGCGTTGTAGAAGACGACGCAATGGTCAGTGACCTCCAAAAGCGGTGGAGTGGAGAGTCGCAAGGAGCGCTGGTGTCGGCTCATGAGGACTGCTCGCTGTGCTGTTGTCGACAGTTCACTCAGTTGGAGTGCGACCGGCGCACAGAAAGGTTAGGTAGTGGCTGTAGTTTATGTGGTGACGTCCAGGGGCCAGCAGCCATGCTGGTCAACGTAGATTGTCCTGAGGATACTAGAGGTGTCAGTGGTTCGAGGCCTTGCAGGGAGGAGACGCAGGCCCTAGTAGTGCCATCTAGCGTCGCGACGCTTGTCAGTAGTGCGGGAGTGACGAGTAACAGTGTTGGTGATTGTGGTGTGAGTGTAGTGAGCTGCTACAGGGCAGTGCCTGTGTTAGTATCCTCTGTCCCCACTATACCGTGCCTCAACAATGTTTCAAACGTACAAATTGTGCAGGCGTCGGCGCCGCCTCCACGGACAACATCTTCGACGAGTGCCGGGATCATCGCGAGTGGAAGGACCTTCACCTCTACAGAGGCGCAGACGGACGACGTCAGCGTGCCTGTGGACGCGAGTGCGGCGTCTCCCGCGAGGAGCATTGTTAACGCGAGTTCGCAAATAAGTAACAATCGGGAGCAGCGACGCCGCGAGCGTCGGGAGCGCCGTCACCAGCGGCGTTTGAACAGTGCGGGGGAGGGTATGTGGCAAGGCCAGGCGCCGCTGCCGCATCCTGGTGAGCGTCTCCCTGACCTGCTCAACTCACATCTGCCACCTCCCTACTCGACGCTGCCCTTGGGCTTGTCCCCCGTGCCCGTGCCACCTCCCCAAGTACCTGCGCCCCCACCCCCACCCCCAGTGTCGCCGCCACCGCATCCTGGAAGCATGAGGTTCCCCTTCCAGATTACCCCCGCCGGACGCCGAAGGTAGGACCACCCACAGTTCTCTAAAGTGATCATTATATTGCTTGTATTATGTGCTTCTGTANCAGTGTCGCCGCCACCGCATCCTGGAAGCATGAGGTTCCCCTTCCAGATTACCCCCGCCGGACGCCGAAGGTAGGACCACCCACAGTTCTCTAAAGTGATCATTATATTGCTTGTATTATGTGCTTCTGTACAGCATATTGAGCTGACCTCCGTGCCACATGTCACCAAAGTTAATATAATTACACCCATTCAATGTTCTACACCTCACTGCAGAGTAAACTAGACCAAGTACAGCTCATTATTCATAAGAAGGGCCTTTTCTGACGGCTAGAAGAGATTTTGGATCTCTTCCACGTGTTAATACTTCAATTCATGTGATCTGCAGATGTCACGTTTGATAGCTATTATCAATACCTATTAAATAAAACCAATAATATAATAAAATATTATTAATGTTGACCACAAAAAATTATGTTTGAATTTTCTAAAAGCCTTTTCCTATGAAAATCGGATCGTAGAATTAAATTATGTGTGTTTAAGCCAAATAAATAGGCTACGTTCAATGTCTTTGTTACATTGTACAACTAAACTTCATGCAGATTCTAAAACTATATTTACTAGTTGTTTTTATTTTCAACCAACATACTTTAATAATTGAGAGACACAAAAAAGAATATAGCCTATATTTCCTTCTCAAAACTTTCTAGAATCACGCGTCCATCAAATAAGCAAAAATGTGGCAAACTTGTTTGATCTTATTTTAAAAATGTTTCAACATTGTTGTGGTTTCCGAGTCAAACTGAACGATTCGCATGCACGAATAAGAATAATCGAGCTTCAGTATGTAGGCAAGCATGAAAAGTAAATTGTATTTTTAATTTTCAATTATACTGATAGTAGCAATGAGCATATTAAGCAATGTTACGAGAATAATAATTTATTATATCTATTTACATGAACCCGAGATACTATAATAAGAGCACAAACACATATAAAAACAATAACACTATCAAATAGTGTTTGTTACGGATCATATTCTACATATCAAGCACCTGACATATCCATATTAAGACTATTCGGGTCCTGTGTTAAAAATAACTACACTCACCTTCATTGGATTTCGTTCCGCCATATTTCTACCATTTTGCTGGAACGCTTCGAAATTCGAACTATCATAAAGGTCCACCCACATAAATCTGTCCATGGGTAACTTCAAAAACTATAATACCTACACTAAAAACCCATAATTGTTTAGTTTATAATTAAAAGTCGTTTAAAATAATCGTTTATATATTATGAATTATAAACCAAACTAATCTTGGGAATTGGTTAATGTACATTTAATTAGAGTCTAGTGATTTTTCTGCAAAGTTGACCCGGGTGTTTAATAAGGAAATAAGTGGTAACTTCATAACATGGCGTGAATGCGATAGTGTTTTATTCGGCTCGCTAATACAGTAAGTTAATTATTATGTAAGCCAAGCAAAATGTTGATGCGTCAGGTATTTTTGTGATCAATAATCAATAAAGCCGTTAGGTGGTGTTTAATGTTTGAGAAAATATTTTTTTTTTCCCTTTTCCCAAACAAACTGAAAATAATTTTCTGATAGTTCTTGTCACATTATTGTAGCCTATGGTTTGATTGGAAAAACATCGAAATTCAATATTATGTATACAGTAGGCCTATATGTTTGAGAGGAGAAGTAGTTTTTCATCAAATTATTTGAAAAAATGATCAAATGAAATGGAATTAAATTTGGTATGTGCAGCAAAGCTCATCTTTAACCCCAGTAACTAATTAATTATTCACTAATTAGGTCCTATTGCTGTGTACGATAAGTATACCTCAGTTTTAGCTTGTGTGGTGCTGACTGACAGCTCACAGCTGACTTCTGACGGCTTTAAAAAGCTACCAGACCAAATTATGTATCCCTATGCGAACCATATGATCTGCAAAAAACATGTCTTTAGCAGTTGTCACTTCTGACAGTCAAAATTTAGGTACAGTAGCTCCACGACTTATTTGGTGCTGACTGACAGCTCACAGCTGACTTCTGAC
>CABFWB010008017.1:0-20570 GCA_902151455.1 Timema bartmani
TCACATGAAAATGTTTGTGGTTGAAAGGTAGGTTCAATTTCTTGTAACATTTCAAAAAGTCGTACGTACGTAGCTCTTTGCTTATTAGGTAGGAGTGCATATATAATTGGATGCACCCCTCCAAATTGCTTACCAAGCACAGTATAGATTTGTGCAAACTGTAGTGGGGCAGTCTTAAACGTTCCATCTCCATATAAGGCCTCTGCATCACATAATATTTGCAGATTTCGTTGTCGACCAAAAATAAGGATTCTGTTAGCACCTGGTCCACTATCGGAAAGTAAGAAATTCTCTTCAAATTCCGTTTCGAATACATACATTTTATATCGATCAGGAATTATCAGCGTCTGAAGATTCGCTGGAACTGGAGGGGCAGCGTTTATCTGGTTTCGCTAAACAAACCAAATCTCGTCGCACCTGCACCAGAAATCAGTCATAGCTTGAAGGTATTATAATTTCGGCGATAATATTTTAATTTTTACATGGGGATGCACATAAATGTTACTTATTATTCCTCTATACGTGGCTTATTTTGCACACAATTCTTATTTTTAATTTTTTGTGGTTTTTTTTTAGAAATTTTATCATATCAAATAGTTTAACTTTATAGATATAAATTAATTAATTAAGATTTTTTTTAAAACTTCAAAAATGAATATTTACGTAATTGAAAAATATATGATGTTGCGCTGAAAAATATGATTAATTTTAAAAAAGTTCATTTTTAGTTTTTATACGTCACTTTTTAATTTTAATTGAAAAATATACGAAAAAAGAGGTGCATTTTTTTATTCTAAAAAAATTTGCATAAGTTAATTTTTTTTAAAAAAGTTTTATTTTAGCGCCTAGTTGTCTTGGCGCCCAGTTGTCCTGGCACCCAGTTCGCGCGCGACCAGATGGCGGTGCCCAGCTGTCCTAGACCGAAGAACCTAATAGTAAAAGTAGTAAATACTGTTTTGGAAATATTATCTACTTACTCAGAAATGTAATATACCTGTACCTACTTGTAAAATATATAGCTTTCTTGACATATGCTACTATATAAACAAATACAGATTTTTTAAAATGCTATATATAAACAAATGCCAGTCTAACGATTTATGCACTAGAGCTGAGTCGCTAGTTTGTTTTATAAGCAAGCCAAATTACATTATCAAATGTTCATTATCAAATGGTGGGTTGACTCAACCCATTAAACAGAAGACAATTTAATATATAGTCAGAACCGTACAAATGGTGGGTACTTCATTTGGGGGCTGATTTCTCCCCCTTTTCCCGAAAATTTCACTCATAATTCATTTTTGTATTCCTAGACCAGGTATGGCAAAACTTTTCCGACAAGTGTGGCACTCAGGGGACTTGCTGAATTTTGGATAAGTCTATTGTGTCACATATTATTTACATTTTTTACTGATTCTTTAAAACAAAAATTGGTTTAATTGCCACGTCTTAGATCGTTCAGGCTATACGTGTATTTGATAATTGCTTTAATAGGGTAGGGATGAGGAAGAAAACATTTGAGAGATAATCTACCCGCATTTGCTTGGAAGGAGAGTGGGGAAACTCTTTAGGAAAAACCACCCTCAGTTGACCCATCCGGGATTCGAACCCCAATCTCCTCATCATGCTAGTCTAATATTTGTTTGATACATTACATTTTAATAATCAAATATTATATGTTCGGTTCAAACCATGTTGTCTTCAACAGCACAAAAGATGCACTTAAGTACGAGCTGAGATGATTTCTAACCGTAGACTTTTAAAAGTACTGTATGACATGACTGTCGAAATTGTATTGACTTCAAAAAATTATATCCCGTTGGGAAAAGTTTATACAATGTTTAATTATTTTTTTTCATATCGACGTACCACCCAAATAGTGTTCGCGTGCCACTGGATGGCACACGTGCCATAGATTTGCCATACCTGGCTAATACTGACATCACGATTCACGATCCATCACAGCTAAAACCATCGCACTCATACAACAATAGCATGATTAGTACGAGTAAGTATAAAGGAAATGGTAGTGAAATTTGGGGGGGTAAAATTAATTTTTTTTAAATCTCACCTCTTTTAGTGCCTCTGCTGGTGGTTCTTTTACAATCCAGGTGTCAAGCGTCTATTTGCGTTTTTCAAGGCTTGACATTTTTATGTAATTATCTAACTAACACTAATATTTATTACATTAGCACCAACCAACAAGCCACTAGTATTATAATACTGAATCCTTTCTCCAAAACCACATACCGACACAACACACAACCTTTCACTACATTCAACACTGTACTTACTATTAATACGGTGCTGTTCAAATTTTGTAAATGATTTCAAAATGTTCATAGTTATAAAGTAGTGCTTTGCGTGGGTGTGTTGAAAGAGAGGATGGTGGAAATCCAGGTATAAGTATCCAGTACATAAGCTGCTGACATCATTTCTGACAATAATAATTGTCCTTTTATTTAAGCTGCTCTTTGCGCTTCCTGATTCATAAGTAAGATCTTACAATTGATAGCAAACATTTTTGCCTACTTTTCTCGGACCCCACAACTCGACTCTTACCAAGAAACGTCCTTTTTTTCCCAATACCTGTTTGACTGGGGGAAAAAAAAAGTATTTGAAATGTTGGCAGAGCTAATTTTACAATCGGAAGTTTTACAAGTTGCATCTTTAAGATGAATTTTAAAATGATAACTAACTAGTATTTGGTGAAGGCATTTACATTAAACTGTAGTAAAAAGCTATACCTTGTTAATTTTTTTGTATGTATACGTGAACACCCCCCTCCTCTTTAGGGTGGTTTAACAAATTCCAAGGGGGGTCTAACATATTCCAGGAGGGTCCAGATACAATATGGTTTGTAAATAGCTTTCAGAAACCATATTATATATTGAATATAACATGGTTTCTGAAAGCAATTTACAAGCTGAGAGCCAACTTTAAATATATTGTAATATAGTAATGCTTCCTACTAGCCCTATAACCTAGATGATAGTTTGAATGTAAAACTTCTATGATTTTTTTTTATTCGAACACAATATAATTATGTTTTAAGCTACTTTATTTTACTGTAATTATCTAACATTAATTATAGTAAATAACTCGATAACCATAATGAAATAAGGTCACTAAAAACCTGATTACTTTTGTTCGAATGACAAACTTTGTGTAGAAGACTAACGCTCAAACAATCAGTGGTGCAGGAACGTTATTATTTGGGGGCAGGGGGGGAGTAAAAATACTCATGTGCTTTTCTAGGTGATAACTTTTTTCGATTTAAAAAAACAACAGAAAAATGTAATACAACTGTCCCTCACACTACGCGATTGATTGGTTCTGATAAATAATCGCATAACACGAAAACACGCAAAGGGAATAATGGATTTTAACATAGGTGAGATAGGGAAAAAGTAAATAAAAATCTAAAACTTGTAAATGAATGCATTTTTTATTAATTTATCTAACTAGTACAATATTATATGTAGCCTACACCTTTTGTCAATCTTCAATCCCCTGAAATTTGTAAACAAATGCAATTTTTAATAAATTTATCTAAATTAATACAACGCTACAGGTACACTTACTGTTAATCTTCAATAGCATGATAAATTAACTGGATCTGCCATATCTGGATTATTACTCTTATTCTTTCTTGAAGTCTCTGGGATGGTAAGCTTTTGCTCTCTTGAAGGCCCTTTGACGGTAGGCTCTTGCTCTCTTGAAGGCCCTGGGATGGTAAGCTCTTGATCTCTTGATGGCCCTGATACAGTAGGCTCTTGATCTCTTAAAGGCCTTTGGAAGGTAGTCTCTTGTTCCCTTGACAGCCTTTGTACTATAGGCTCTTGAAGGCCCTTGGAAGGTAGGATCTTTATCTTTTCTTTTGAAGACCCTTGGACGGTAAGCTTTTGTTCTCATGACGGCCCTTGGACGGTAGGCTCTTACTATCTTGACGGCCCTTGGACGGTAGGCTCTTTCTTTCTTGAAGGCGCTTGGACGGTAGGCTCTGGCTCTCTTGAAGGCTCATGTATGGTAGGCTCTTGCTCTCTTGAATGCTCCTGTATGGTAGGCTCTTGCTCTCTTTAAGGCTCCTGGATGATAGGCTCTTGCTCTCTTGAAGGTCCTGTTTCGTTAGACTGACGATTTTCAACTTTTTTGATGAAATGGTCAAGACTCAGCTGACGGGTAGCATTCTTCCTCTCTCTATAGAGTTATATGTAGCAAGCCAAAGAACTCAGAACCTCTCTGGCAACTTTGGTGCTTCTATCCATGTTAGGGTCATTCTCTTCATTAATTTTAATTGCACTGTCAATGTGCTTTAAAAAATCAGCATTTTTGTTGTTGTTGTTGAAAGTCATTTGATAGGCTCAACAACATAAGGCTCTTCCTCTTAATCCTTTATGCCGTTCTCCATTTCTAGAAGATCTTCATTGGTGAGTTCTGTTGAGTGGGATTGGAGCAATTCATCCACATTTGCCTGGTCTACGTCCTCAAATCCAACATCTTGCTATGTCAACAATGGCATGTCTTGAATTGGAAAACTCGTGTTTAGCATCAAAATCATGAGAATCAGAAACTTCAGGTCAAATATTTTTCCAAACTTCCTTCATACAGGACTGTTCCTAAATTCTGCCCCTGCATCTCCAATGTTGTCAATACCACCCGTCCAACACCAAATTGTACAGTAAAGATCATTGTCCTCACTGGAATGTGCGTGCACAAGGTCACGCCACCACCGCACAGGGTGACTGCGAAATTAACAGCCGACAAGCATTATTTTTTTATTTTGTTTGAATCGCGTTATAGCGAAAACGCGTAAAGTGAGATCTCGTATAGCAAGAGATACCTGTATTTAATGGTCCTATTGTGCATTTTTCTCATTTATTTTAGTCATGCCAAACATTAGAATCAATACACACAAAACAAATTAAGAAAAATTATATCCGAAGTGGCTCAACTAAAAATTATGAAACAATGAAAATTAAAGTAGGTTTCCATACACCTTTGCCCTATATTCGCTACTAGCTATAAAACCACTAACTATTTGTGCAGTTTCAATTTGGTTGAACCTTTCAGGGTGTGCATTAAGCAGACATAGGTGATTTAGTCAACGTTACTTCATCGTGGAGCAAAGATAGATTTTTATTCGTATAAGCATTGAAAACTTATTGTTGTAGTAGCTGATGTAGCTGTTATAACTATCAGAGCTTTCAAAATCTTTTCAGTGTGTGCTCCAAGGACATTTTATTTTTATTATGTTAACTTAGCGGGAACTTTGTATCTTGCTTCAACAAGATATTTACATTATCTAAATGTTTTAATGTATTATTTTTGGGAGGGTAGAAGAGGTAAAAATTATACTTTTAACGCCCTTCAGGGGGGGGTATAAGTTACCCCTGTACCCCCCGTTCCTGCGCCATTGCAAACAATCATTTAGGTTATAGGCTTGTAGGAAGTATTACTACATTTGCCTACATCGACGTATTTAAAGAAACATGTCACGAATGTCTTATTTATGCTCTTCAAACCTTTTACTAACACATTACTTTCGTTTAACTAATTATACATTGATATATCTCATATTATATTCATAAAAATTAGCAAACTATTTCGAAATGCCACATTAATGCACTGGGCCTAGATGATAAATCCATTCATCTCCCTCTTTAAGGCCTTATGTCTTAAGAACAAGGGCGAGAAGGGATACCTATATACCTATGGGGGGTGAAAGAGAAATGTTTTCTGTATAGAAGTCACCATTTGTGGACGTGACAGAAATTCTGGACTAGGTAAGGACTGCCCTTAAAATGTGGCTATTTTATTCAGTAAACCCAATCATCTCCCTCTTTAAGGGGCTCTCTGCCACCTCTTGTTAGATTCTGTACTATACTTGTTGCTCACGGCAATCTCTGTTCAAATTATGAGCTTTGGCACATGCTAGTTCAATTTATTTTTCTAATGTTGGCTAAAATTGTTTAGGTTATTGTGTATGTGGAATAGCTAGGTCCAGTCACGGCTACTATATTAGACGGTAGAGGTCACGCGCAGGTCCGCTCCAGTGATGACGTAGCCTGAACACCACCAGCCGACCCCGCATGCTAGCAGTATTCGAGTAGAGCATTGGTAGATTACAGGTTATCATTATTATTATTATTATTGGGGTTTATGGATCCGTTGACACAATGAGGTCATTAGGGCCTTACAAGTTATCTAAGAATACACTCATGACTGTTTAACTACTCATTTCTTTTAACTATATCAAATACAGTATTGTTAAATTGCACCTGATTACGAAATTATAATATTATTGTTTTTTAGCTTTATTCAGCAAAATAAATAATACCATGGAAAATATAACAAATATCGTTCTAAAAGCATTATTTCAGTGCTATATTTATGAACTAGTATAATATTATAAAAGCTATAGTATTCATGATATTTGTTTAGTAATTATTATGACAGCCACAATTGTTACAAACTTAGATCTGATAAAATTACACTGTTACTATACAAGTGAACACACTCGATGACTGAGGGGTAGAACTCTCAGCCGAAGTTAGCTTGGTGTCCACTTGATGTCAGGGGGCGAGGCTTGCCACTGCGCGTACGTCTCGTAGCCCTACCATCTAGTCTAGTAACCGTGGGTCCAGTCATTGCCTTGTATGTGTGTATGAGATAAAGAGATACATACCCGAAAGTTTTATCTCTCTTACACAAAGGTGTGCAGACGACAACTCGAAAATTTGTAGCCACAGATGTCCAGCCAGTATTATATATATGCGGCTGTTAGCACTTGAAATTATTATACAAACTCTTGGTTTGAAGGTGTAATTTATAATTTTTAAATTAAATATCCGTTATTAGTTGGCTGTTAGTTAAATATTAGTTTTAAAGAACCAAATTTGTAATTCATAAGCTTTGGCCCTTAATAAAAATGTCCTTTTTAGATAATATTAGCAATACTGCACGGAGTTACCCGTGACCCCTTCAAAAATTTGTTTAAAATATGCTAATTAAAAAGCTAATTAAAAATTTTAAAATCCGGCTTTGAGATGCATTCGAACCCCCTTCCGTCCATCTATGTTAAAAATTTCAGATCTCTGCGTGCCGTAGATTTGGCTGGGCATCGCACACAAGCACTTCCTTTTATGATTATATAAAGATTAAATACATGCCTCTTCCTTTACCAGGGGTAGTAGCTAGACATGCCTATTCTATTAGTAAAAGTATGAACGAATGCAGTGATTCCTTGTACATCGGTATAAAATTGATGGTTTTTTTTTAAAATCGAGTCTTCTGTAAATCCCTGGTTGAAAATCATCGAGGTTTGATGGCCCTTGTGCATTTTAGAGTCCTCGTTTGCTATTTCTACTTACATACATGCCTAATCACGCCGTCCTCTTACGAGTTAGGTAGGAAACTGTGCATACAGCTTTAAAAAAAAACTCCGTACTTAAGGGGGCCGCCTACTGGAGCGCTGGAATGCGTTACAGACGTTCAAAAAATACGCCATGGTTAGGTAGTGTTTTATTTTTTCCAAACTTGATCTAAGCCAAACTGAAGATAAAAGGTGGGAATGCTTATCTAGTACTCTAGTACCTTGAGATAGGTTTCCATTCCGTTGCTCCTTTTCTGACATGGGGGGGTGGTAGGGTAAGTGTAAAGAGGATAAGATTAGACAGAGACAGACGCTGTAGTTCAAGATAACAGCACAGAGCATTTCATTTTAAGACATGAGGCCGAACACGATTGATACTTTCTCACTTACTGAGGTGGCCCCTTATCATCCCCACTTCCCCACCGAGGCATACATGCTCTTTTATTCTTAAAACTTCTAATGTATCTCTTTCACACACATTCGTCTACAACATTTAGCCACGTCTTCAATTATGAGCGATTCATAATAGATTAGCGTAGTACCTGTATATATTTTCATTAACCGTTTACAAGTGACCCAACGGCCCACTGCTCATCAGAAAGACAATCTGTATCTTCATCTCAAACAAGCCTCATGGGGTAATGACATGGGCTTTGACGGGCGCTTGGTGTTACACTTGTCCCCCCTCCCCCTCCTCTCTTCCACCAAATGGTTATTTGCTTGCTTTATTTGCTCACACAATACTTGGATGACCAGTCCAAATCATGAAATAAATATGTATGTCAAGTGTAAAGGTTATCAAAGATTATAAAGTTTATAATCTTTGGTCCAAGAATGTAGACAGACACAGGGCAGGGATGCTGGCAAACTTAAATCCCTCACCAATAGTATGCTCAAATGCAACAAAATAAATTATTAAAAAATATGTTTATAAAATTATTTCCATTATTCATTTAGTAGGAAATAATTCTAGTTTTCTAATTTAAAGTGAAAACAGGTTTGTTCTGGCTCGCCTAGTAATTAGCAGATAGCAAGGCCTACAGGCCAAATAAAGTGCCTCTCAAATATTAGATCAAAGAATTTTTCAACAAGCTGCCTTAAACAGGACACTTCATTCTAAAATAAGTGAGATCGATTTGAGAAAACAATGTATTAATTAGAGTAAAAATACAAACATACACCTCAACATGTATATTTGTAGATATGCAGGTAGCACACCTGCCTTGTAGGACAAGGGTACCAAGGTTATATTCCTGGCATGAACCTAGAATGTTTTGTTGGTAAAAATTGAGTATTTCCCTTGCACAGCAAAACGGGTGCAGTGTATTTCCTAGAATTTAGTTAGTTTGTAAGCTGTGTAATAATATAATCAGTTGGTTCAGACACATTAAATATCCCTAGCTAATAATTCAACAGGCATGTAACCTAGACATGTAATAAGAGACAATTCTATAGAATAAATGTAATTTAACACTTTCTGAGCGAGAAGTCAAGTGTTTGTAATTTTACTTTAATGTGTTTATTTTCTCAAAGCTCTTGAATGTATTAAAGTACACAAAAATATTTCATACACAAGAAATAAAGTTACCCTTGTGTTATCAACATTCTGTAAAACTAGGCCATGTAAACAATGTAAACCATCCATGAATAAGTTCGAGACACATTTATTAAATACATTTTTATTTCTTTACTTTTCAGAACAATGACAAGTTCTTTAATTAACTAAAGCTTGTAGTACATATTTTTTGGTTAAATTAAGACATCAGGCACAAACACATTCACAACACTAACAAAAACACACTTATAACATAGTTTATCATATATACTAGTGTGGGTTATATATATTTCATCAATATAAACAGAGAATAACAAAGATAGAGAGAGCTATCACACAAAAGAGAGACTACAAAAGTGTGAAATCCATCTCAAGCAGATACTAACCCACTTGAGGTACAATTCAGAAAAAAAAAAATAGTTATAAAGAAGAAAAAATTATTTACCAAGTCCTTAACAAGTAATTCTTTATCAAATTAATTAAAATCTAAATAAAGGTGACCATAATAATTATAGAAATTAATATTGTAACACCATTGAAATAAATAGAAAAATAGTTTTTATTCATTCCAGGGACTATTATTTTATAGACACACACATTTCGAGAGAACCTTCCTCACAGACAAACATTATCTCTTTGTCTTGTACTAATATTTGCTAAGGAAACTCAAAATATGAAGCCAGAAAAGTGGAAAAGTGATTAAAAAACTATGATTTTGATTAAAATAACTTTGTGAAACAGAGATCACCTTGGTAATTTAATGAGCTCAACTGGAAGGTGATGTGGAGTGAATATGTTAATTTAATGCTTTAAGTTTTTTTTAAATAAGTCATTAAACTATGTTCTAGAGTCTTAGAAATAAATATAAATATTCTGCCCGTACAAAGTTTGATTCAAATAATTGGCAATTATATATAATTTATTTATCGTATATAGAAATTGTGGGAAAAATCCTCAAAGACAAGTTTTTGTATTTGTACAGAGTTAAAAATGAATATAAATGTTCCTAGGCCTTCAAAATTGAAATAAAGACAGATACACAAGCGATAACAAGCTATAGAAATATCTGGAGTAAACCTAGACAAACTAGTCGACAACTAATATCACAAGCGGTTCTAATTCTTCCTTTGATTAATATTTAAATGTTTTTGAAATTGTAAAAGTTAAGTTTTAAAAATGGTTACAAAGGGTGACCCGAGATAATTTAGAAAAAAAGTTAGCTTTTGCTAGTCTGTTCAATCTCATTAACTAACGCAATTCCCTCAACCATTAGCACATTCCAAGACAAATGTCCATTATATTTTTTTGGGGGGAAATAGCTGAACGTAATAATTACTAACAGAAAAAAAAGTGGCACAGAATGGCTGTATTCAATCAAAGTGATTATATATAGTCTAACATTTAATTAAATCATTCAACGAGCAAATTTGGTACAGTTTTGTTGGGATATCAATGTAATTTGGCTGTAATAAGTACCAAGTTCACATATCCAAGTCAATCGAAGCATGCAAATCAGTTGATGCATTATTTTAGGTTTAGTGCAGGAGTAGAGGGATCATTGCAACCACAATGAAAAATATTATCTTAATTAAAATACGGTAAATTTTCGAAAACGTTTAATACAAATATAGCCATGTCCTTGACTTTTTATATTTCATATACACTTAAGACTAAAAGATCGTCTGGTCAGTTTATGATTATATGCCGCTTGCTAATAGTTTTATCCAGAAATGGGATGAATATACATATAAGAGTAGATCTTTGACTAGTTCTTATGGAGGAGCTACCAGTTGAACATACGTAAGATTCATCAAGTGCAATGTAGCCCTGACATAAATTTTTTTAAATAAAAGTTTGTGAAAAGCGTGATGACTGAAAGATGTACAGCTCAATTCAACAGTAAGCCGCACGGTTGTAATAAAGTTAACTCTTAACTGTCCCTTAAAGATCTTCCTTAGAACTAAATGTGTAAAAATAAGCCCGCGATAAACATATTTTGACATTCTGTGAATACACCATCTTATGACCTCTGATCATTGCAGAGAAAGTTGAGACTGCGAAACAAAAGGATCAACAAAAATAATTATATTAATATAGTACAACGTCTCATTTAAAAAGAGTGATCGAATCTACACATACATTTTTAAAAAAAAGTAAATATATGTGACGATGTTGACGTGAACATCGGGTGGGTCGAGAATGTCGACAGATCTTGCAAGGGGCAAGAGCCTCGCTCAGAGCCCGGGACAATACGAGCACGGGGCGAGGCGCGCCAGCTCCTAACAGCAACCTCCACCTGTCATTGCATCCTTACTGCCAGACGGCAAACTCGGGTTGGTAGGACTGTGCTGCGGTCCAATCTTTATACCGTTCGCCTGCAAGCCAAACAGTTAACAATCAGTTATAGAGGTTCTATTATCAGTAAGACTTAAGACAAACCTTATTCATAGATGAGAGAGATGAGTCCTGCTAGAGCATTTATTGGATAATTAGCAGAAAGATTGTGAATGATTCAATGTTCACTAGAAATAAATAAAACCAGGTAAGTTAGACCTGTAATTTTCCATACCAAAACATTTTATTCAATTTATAAACTCAATGTATGGAGTTAAAAATTATTTACCTCATTATTGATGTCAAAAACTCCCTCCTGAATCTTCTCGTATATTTCTTTGGCTGTATTAATAAACGCTTCCTCGACGTTGGCCGCAGTCTTGGCCGAGGTCTCCATGAAGATGAGGCCATGTTCCCTGGCAAAGGCCTCACCTTCTTCCTTTTTCACCTCTCTGCGTGCCTCCAGATCACTGCAATAACAAACATTGACTGAAACTTGAGCATCTCATCAGTCACAACATTAACTAAACAGGTGTACATAAATAGTGTCTGGTAAACTATTTGAATGGTTCATGGTGACAAAGTATGGAGTGTTACACTGGACATTGAAATCTCTACTAAGGTTGGCTCACAAGTGTCAATAATAAAAAATATGTATTCACATGAAAATTTGATAAAACATTGACCTAATAGTTGAGTGAGTGTTTTTAAACTTATTAATCCATTGAAAATATAACTTGAGGGAAATTGAAATAACCTGTGGTTAAATGTTGTAGACAAATGTTTGAAAAAGAGAAACATTAAGAATTTTAAGAATAAAAAAGTATGTATGACTCAGTGAAGTTGTAGCCGCTACCCACCTCTTGTTGCCTATCAGCATGATGACCATGTTGGAGTTGGAATGTTGGCGAGCGTCCTCCAGCCATGTCGTCAAGTGATTGAATGTCTCTCTCCTTGTGATGTCATATACCAAGAGCGCACCAGCTGCGCCACGGTAGTATGACCGTGTTATGGAGCGGAACGCTTCCTGTCCAGCCTGATAACACACCTCTCATAATGTACGGCTGGTTTACAGCAAGATGCCTTCAATGTGTTGGGACGGTGGTAGATGGGAATACAGGGGGGAGGTAAGCAGGATCAGGGGACGGTGGTAGATGGGAATACAGGGGGGAGGTAAGCAGGATCAGGGGACGGTGGTAGATGGGAATACAGGGGGGAGGTAAGCAGGATCAGGGGGCGGTGGTAGATGGGAATACAGGGGTAGGGGGGTAAGCAGGATCAGGGGACGGTGGTAGATGGGAATACAGGGGGGAGGTAAGCAGGATCAGGGGACGGTGGTAGATGGGAATACTGGGGTAGGGGGTAAGCAGGAGCAGGGGACAGTGGTAGATGGGAATACAGGGGTAGGGGGTAAGCAGGAGCAGGGGACGGTGGTAGATGGGAATACAGGGGGGAGGTAAGCAGGATCAGGGGACGGTGGTAGATGGGAATACTGGGGTAGGGGGTAAGCAGGAGCAGGGGACAGTGGTAGATGGGAATACAGGGGTAGGGGGTAAGCAGGAGCAGGGGACGGTGGTAGATGGGAATACAGGGGGGAGGTAAGCAGGATCAGGGGACGGTGGTAGATGGGAATACTGGGGTAGGGGGTAAGCAGGAGCAGGGGACAGTGGTAGATGGGAATACAGGGGTAGGGGGTAAGCAGGAGCAGGGGACGGTGGTAGATGGGAATACAGGGGGGAGGTAAGCAGGATCAGGGGACGGTGGTAGATGGGAATACTGGGGTAGGGGGTAAGCAGGAGCAGGGGACAGTGGTAGATGGGAATACAGGGGTAGGGGGTAAGCAGGAGCAGGGGACGGTGGTAGATGGGAATACAGGGGGGAGGTAAGCAGGATCAGGGGACGGTGGTAGATGGGAATACTGGGGTAGGGGGTAAGCAGGAGCAGGGGACAGTGGTAGATGGGAATACAGGGGTAGGGGGTAAGCAGGAGCAGGGGACGGTGGTAGATGGGAATACAGGGGGGAGGTAAGCAGGATCAGGGGACGGTGGTAGATGGGAATACTGGGGTAGGGGGTAAGCAGGAGCAGGGGACAGTGGTAGATGGGAATACAGGGGTAGGGGGTAAGCAGGAGCAGGGGACGGTGGTAGATGGGAATACAGGGGGGAGGTAAGCAGGATCAGGGGACGGTGGTAGATGGGAATACTGGGGTAGGGGGTAAGCAGGAGCAGGGGACAGTGGTAGATGGTCGAGTTTAGTTGCAACAGGAATACATTATAATTAGATCAACAGAAAAAAAAAATTTCAAACCGATATTTTCCACAGGTTGAGATTGTTAATAAAGTTAACTTTGCAGCCAAAGATCAGTTGCCACATTCTATTAGTACTGTAATAGAAATTGTGAATTGTTTTGTTCAGAATTTACAAAACTCTATGTATTGCTGCCATGCATGAATGGTTCAAGTAACTTTATATTTACATGCTGACCTCATAGAATAATTTGTGTGTCAAAAAGTAGGACATGTTAAAAACACTATTTTTACCTCATAGTGCCAAAATAAAATAAATAAATAAGAACAATGTTTTTATGTTATTGGACTTGTAGTAAAAATAGGAAAAGTATTTTGTAAAAGAAGAAAAAAAAGTAGGAATGCTCAACTATAATCAACCCCTTACAATATTTATTCCTTTTATCCCTCCCCCCTTTAATTTTTCTCCTTAGTACAGTATTTCTTTTAGGTACTTCATAATTTCATTACAAATCCAAACTTGGAAATAATGGTAGTGAAACAAAATAGTAATAATAATGATATTCATTATCATCAAAAGATTATATAGGTTAAAATAAAATGTCTTCCACCTAAAAATAAAATATACCTAAAAAATAATCTGTGAAACATCATAATAAAAAATACTTTTTTTTACCTGTTTGAGTCATATGCAAAAAAAAAAAAAATTAATCACTCTTTCAGCTGTTTTTGGGTTTCTTTGATTCATGTTGAGTAACAGAAAAGTAATCCAACATTGTTTTCTTTTGAATTTGCTTTTGTTTGTTTCTTATTTTCTTAAAAGCAGTCATTTTATTTACATTTTTTGCCTGGAACTTTTAGCGTAGTTTGAGCTATTTGCAAACCTTTCCGATCATTGATTTTCATTGCATTATTAATCTTTTTATTCGCTTCTACCACTAATGACTTGATTGAACTACTTATTTGGCTTCTGATTCTTACTTTTCTAACAGGTTCTCTTTTTGTATTGCCTCTTTAGCTTCCTGCAATTTCTTTTTCAAAACTTTCCTATTTGCTTTAAACTCTTCACTTTGGTTTTTTATTTTCTCTTTATCTTCTTGCTCTTGTTTCTTCCTTTCAGCCTCAATTATCTTTTCTTCGAGTCTAGCCAAGTACAACTTATGGGCCCCATGTCCTTTCTTAATGAAATTCTTCGTGCATGATACAGTGTTGCACTGATAGTTGTACTGTTTAAGACCATCTTTGATAGACTGCATGCCTCTGAGGGACAGGTCCTATTGTCACTAAGATAGTTTGATGTTTGTGAGAATTCTCGCTTAACAGCAGCATTTCCATGGGGTAACACAAGGAGAGCTTTAAAAAGACTTTTAATTTAGCCTATTTTAGTTGGAAAATAGTGCCTTATAACACTACCTCCAAAAACAATTTTATAACCATTGGATTTCAAAGATACTCTACAAGCTTTCGGGCATACAATTTGAATTTATTCAAACAGCATGACACATTATGATGCGAAATTTTGTTTTGCTAACTTACCAGCAAAAAAGAAGATCCACACTTCAAAATCTACAAACCAAACGGTTTCTTTCTTCTAGAGGTCAAAAAGTAGGAGTTTTTCCTCCTCAAAAGTAGGACTTTCCTACTAGCAAGTAGGAAAAGTAGGACAAAATTGAACCCTGTAAAATATGGCTTAAAGAATTATTTACACACAAATTGCACCCTCAACCTCTATTTTAGTATTTCTCTCACTTACAGTATCCCAGATCTGAAGTTTGATCTGTTTCCCATCGATTGTGATCATTCGAGCTCCAAACTCGACACCTGTTTGAAACAAACATTATTGACATTTAGCTTGGAGAGATAGACTTTATAAAAACAAATATTCTAGTTCTGTGCATATTTTACTGTTCAATGTGGACTTTGGTGCTTTGGTATCTGACTATACCAGATTACACAAGCTTACCAATTGTAAGGTCATGGACCGGCTGGAACCTCTTGTCTGTGAATTGTAGCAGAAGACAAGACTTGCCAACACCTGAAACACAAATATATAAGAGGCTGAAGGGTTGCTATATTAGGTCAGTTCAAATTTATTGCAGACTAGTCTAATTTTATATTTTAGAAACTATCAATCTCATATTAATTTTATTCGTACCAAATTTATTTTGGCGTTATTCCAGCAGACATGAAATAAACATTTGTAGCTCAATATTATCGTTATATTGCTCTTCATGTTTATTTTATAAGAGAAACATTTTCATTTTATAAAATATCTGAAGCAGCCTTTTAATATTATATTTCTTTCAAAGTTTGTACAATAGATTCAAGGTAATATAAATTAAAAGACAATTGTTATAAGAACTTGAATTTTAAGAAGTGTGTCTGTCACTGCCTGGCGGAGCTAAAATGCATCTAGCTCAGTTTTCTTATTGCCTTCCCCTCGCAGCTGCTCATATCCTTCATCCTACCTTCACCAACACTGTTCTATGTTCTTCTCACATCCTTTATCCTATCTTCACCAACAGCCTAGTATGCTCACATCCTTCATCCTAACTTCACCAACACCCTTTATGTTATTCTCACATCCTTCATCCTAACTTCACCAACACTGTTCTATGTTCTTCTCACATCCTTCATCCTAACTTCACCAACACCCTTTATGTTATTCTCACATCCTTTGTCCTACCTTCACCAACAGCCTAGTAAGCTCTACTCAAATCCTTTATCCTACCTTCACCAACACCCTTGAATGTTCTGCTCATATCCTTTGCATGACCTGAGCCAAATGCTTGTAGAGATAGGCCTATTGAACTCTCAACCCATAAACAAGACATATCCTAACCTTAACTGTATTGTGACAAGCTCTTCCTCCACAATTTATTAAACACATATTTATACAACTTTTTTATTTAAAGTAACTAACTAATCAGAAACTTGATTTGGGAATGGTAACTTACCTACAAAATTTAAGAGTGTTTAAAAAAAGTATCTTTGTCAAGCAAAAAACTTTTTATTTTTTACATGCGCATCAACACTCGTAAATGCGCACTGAACCGTTTCCTCCTCCTCTCTCCACTCAAATAAAGGTAACGAATTTCTAATAAATATCACTGGTCAAGGATAATACATAAAGATGTGTGATTATGCATTTTTTAGTAAGCTCAAATGTGAGTCATCAAAATATTATCAAATAAATGGGTTAATATTTACTCGTATTTATCACAAAACAACAAAATCTATGACAAATCTTGCCAATGTTGATAAATGAAAATGACATATGGGAAGAACTCACAATCACAGGATATTCTATTAAATATTGATCAACTAATTAAATACGAGTTTAAAAAAATGGACAAAGGAAGTCATATTTTCTTTATACACACTAGAAAAGTAAGCCTATTCATAAAACTGATAAACAAAAACCACCCTCTTCAAGGGTAGACTAGTCAATATAATACTCAAGACAAGAGCTGTTAATATTCTTACCTGTGTCTCCAATTATTATGTATTTAAACAGGTATGCATATGACATGTTTGCTGATGTTAGTTTTGGCTATTGTTTCAATTTCTCACTATTTATTATAATAAAATCCGTCGATCAGATTCTGGAAAAATGTCACAGTTAAATGCGTAACACAAGATGATACATACAAAGAAAGTGCAAACTTCACAGCTTTAAACAAAGCCCAATACTTCACCTAGTACTCACAATAAGTCAAGTGGCGTTAATCGTATGTCCAGCTCGATACCAACATTAATAAATAAAAATAATATTACTTCTGGCCATGAAAACCAATACTTTAGCAACAATAATAGTGTAAAATATTATACCAGTCCAAATTATAAAATATATTTAACAATAAAGAGTAACTTTCAAAGAAACTTCAAGATTTGTTTAGCATTTTATAATTGTTATCAGTATTTATAATAGATATAGAATTTTGTGTATACCCTGGTGGAAAAGACCAGAAGTAAACCATAATAAACCAAGGAAAACCGTAGTTGGTTTCGTATGGTTCTTTAAAGTACAAGGAAAACCAAAGAAATCCAGACCATTACTAATGTGTGGGCTGCTATGGATTTGTCAGGTTCTCCCAAGGACAGAGTATACCAATGGAAACCAGACTTTGTCTGGAACACTTTGGGTCTGTGATTTGATCTGTTCCTTCATTATATGTGCCAAACCATTGCAATCCAGACCTGGTCCGGAACGCTCCGTGTCTATGGTGTTATCTGTTTTTTCTTGGGACAGAACAAACTAATGCAAACCAGACATTGTCTGGAACGCTCTAGATATGGGGTTTGGTCTGGTTTTCTTTGGGACAGAACTAACCAATACAAACCAGAATTTGTCTAGAACACTCCGTTTATGTGGCTTGGTCTGGTTCTCTTTGGGACAAAACAAACCAATGCAAACCAGATTTTGTCTAGAACGCTCTTTGTCTGTGGTATTATCTGGTTTTCTGTGGGATAGGACAAACCAAAGCAATCGAGACTTTGTCAGGAACACTTTTTATTTGTGGTTTGTTCTGGTTTTCTATGGGACAGAATAAACCAATGCAAACCATACATTGTCTGGTTCAGTCTAGATATGTGGTTTGGTCTGGTTTTCTTTGGGACAGAACAAACCAATGCAAACCAGACATTGTATTGGAACGCTCTAGATATGGGGTTTGGTCTGGTTTTCTTTGGGACAGAACTAACCAATACAAACAAAAATTTGTCTAGAACACTCCGTTTATGTGGCTTGGTCTGGTTTTCTTTGGGACAAAACAAACCAATGCAAACCAGATTTTGTCTAGAACGCTCTTTGTCTGTGGTATTATCTGGTTTTCTGTGAGGATAGGACAAACCAAAGCAATCGAGACTTTGTCAGGAACACTTTTTATTTGTGGTTTGTTCTGGTTTTCTATGGGACAGAATAAACCAATGCAAACCATACATTGTCTGGTTCAGTCTAGATATGTGGTTTGGTCTGGTTTTCTTTGGGACAGAACAAACCAATGCAAACCAGACATTGTCTGGAACACACTAGATCTGTGGTTTGGTCTGGGTTTCCTTGGGACAGAACAAACCAGAGCAGACTTTGTCTGGAACACTCTTTATCTGGGGTTTGGTCTGGGTTTCTTTGGGACAGAACAAACCAATACAAACCAGACTTTGTCTGGAACACTCTTGATCTGTGGCTTGGTCTAGGTTTCTTTGGGAAAGAGCAAACCAATGCAAACCAGACTTTGTTTGGAACACGCTTGATCTGTGGTTTGTTCTGGTTTTCTTTGGGACAAAACAAACCAGTGTAAACCATACTTTGTCTGTAACACCCCTAATCTGTGATTTGGCCTGGTTTCTTATGGGACAGAACAAACAAATACAAACCAAACTTTGTTTGGAACACTACAGCTATGTGGTTTGGTCTGTTTTTCTTTGGGACTGGACTAACCAATGCAAACAAAATTTTGTCCTGAACACTCCAAGTATGTGGTTTTGTATGGTTCTCTTTGGGATAGGCCAAACCATTGGGGACATGAATTAGTCTGGAATGCTCCTGGTCTGTGGGTTTTTTTCGGGTTCTCTCTACGACATAACAATAAAAGTCTTTGTCTGGAACACTCCTGGTATGTGGTTTGGTATGATTCTCTTTAAGATAGGCCAAACCAATGCAAACCAGACTTTGTCTGGGACACTCAGGGTATGTGGTTTGGTCTGGGGTTTTTTTTTGATGGGCCAAATCTATATGAACCAGACTTTATATGGAACACTCCGAGTCTGTGGCTTAGTCTTATTTTCTTTGGGAAGAAAAAGCCAATGAAAACTAGACTTTGTCTGGAAAACTCTGTGACTGTGGTTTTTACTGGTTCTCTCTAGGATGGAACAAGCAAATGCAAACCATACTTTGTCTGGAACACTCAGGGACTGTGATTTTTTTCTGGTTATCACTGGGACGAAACAAACCAGTGCAAACCTGACTTTGCTTGGAACACTCTGGGACTATGTTTTTTTTTTCTGGTTCGCTCTGGGATGGAACAAACCAATGCAAACAAAACTTTATCTATAACATTCTGGGACTGTATGTTTTTCTGGTTATCACTTGGACGGAACAAACCAGTGCAAACCTTACTTTGCTTGGAACACTCTGGGACGGGCCAAACCAATACAAACCAGACTTGGTCTGGACATCTCTGGGAGTATAATTTGGTCTAGTTCTCTTTGGGACCGAAAAACTAATGCAAACCAGATTTTGCCTGAAACATTCTGGCACTGTGGATTAGTTTGGTTCTCTTTGGGATGGGACAAACTAATACAAACCAGACTTTTTCTGGAACACTCAGGGCCTGTGATTTAGTCTGGTTCTCTTAGGTACTGAACTAAACAATTGAAACCAAACTTTGTCTGGAACACTTTGGGACTGTAGTTTTACTGGTTCTCTCTGCGACAGGCCAAACCAATACGAACCAGACTTTATCTGGTAAACTATCGGACTGTAGTTTTTTCTGGGACGGGCCTAACAATTTATACAAACTATGATTTGTCTGGATTTGTCTCACATAAGTTCGCTCACTCAAAAGAGTCGTTCATGAAATGTCGTTCATATGAGTCATATCGTTCACCGCATGGCTGGCTCGCTCCCAATCTCTTCACCCCTTCAACACCTTAACTTGACGAGCGAGCGCTAACTAGTTATCACAATTACCGCTCCAAGCGTGCAAGTCTGTCCCTTCCCTTTCAACTTATGAACAAATTAAGATTTATGAGTAATTTATCCGAAGATTATTGCGTTTGATTCTTTAATTTTATTACTTACGCATATTACTTATAATAATTAACCTTAGCATATATCCTTTAGTGTCTAATTCACATAATTATGTCTATTGATGTTAAGAAAAATAGTTTAATATTGTAGCCAGTGCTGCTATCTAGTAACAATATTAGGCATTTATAGTTGATTTTTTCGTAGAAACGAAGAACGATAGAAGAGTCGTGAACATTGATCTCTATAATATAACTGGATGGACATACACATGCACATTCCAAGGACAAAAGCGTGACGCTCAAGTGTATC
>CABFWB010008018.1:0-13789 GCA_902151455.1 Timema bartmani
AGTTGGTCCAAGTCGTGTCGGCCACTTGACCCACCCAGCCTTCCAAATAATTTTTTATAGCTTGTCGAGCAGTTTGTTGTTTAGCAGTTTGTATGGTGCCGAATAACTCAATTGTAAATGTTTTCATAACGCCTTGGCTACGGCGACATTTTAATGAAGTATAATTTATCAAACTGTCAAAGTGAGTGTCTTAGACAATATTAATTTCAATAACTTAAAGTCGTCTTCGGTGGCCGCATGATCTAAGGCGTCACTCTCGAAATAAACTGGACTGCTGATGACGGGGATACCGGGGTTCGCATCTCGGTCGAGTGTACTGAGGGTGGTTTTTCCTAAATGGCTTTATAATCTCCCTTCACGCAAATGCGGGTACACTTTCTGTAAATTCAACCCTCCTTATACCTATAATATGATTGTAATTAATACATAGGCGTATAACCTGAACAGCTGGTAGTAAGACGCGGTGCTAAAAAAAATAAAGTAAAAACATTGAAAGTAACAAGTAACACCGCCAGTGAAAAAAACTTATATTGTCAGGCGAAACACAAGAGCAAGGTGAATGCGGTTGGAATGAGATATCTAAGAAACGTATGTGGAAAAACTCATATGGACAGACTCAGTAATGAATGGGTGCTGAAGGAGTGTGGTTTGAAAGGGAGTCCGGTAGGTCAATGGGAAAGAAGCGTCTTACGTTGGTTTGGGAATGTTGAGAGGATGAGTGTGGATCGAGTGACGAGCCAAATATATGAAGGTAGAGTGTGTGGATCAAACGGAAGGGGTAGGCCATGTAAGACATGGCTAAATGTTGTAGACGAATGTGTGAAAAAGAGAAATATTAATAGTTTTAAGACTAAAAGAGCATGTATGACTCGGTGTATGGATGTTGTTGAAGCGAAGGGAGTATGCAAGGATAGGGAAGTGTGGAGAAAGTTAGTGAGGGTGGATTAAGTACAGAGTTGTTTTTTGAGATATATGCACAGTTTATTGCCTACCCAGTAAGGGAACGGCGTGATTAGGTATGTATGTGTGATATGTATATATAATTAAAATAAAAAACTTAGATAATATTTTCCACATTAGTTTGAAATATGTTGTATTTTACAAACCAAGATATTTATATTCGGTTCATAACTTGTTTTCAACAGCACACAAGACGCACTTTGTGTCCAACGCCTGGACCGCATGCTCCCAGGTGCAACACCTCAAACTGGCGATGTGCTTCCGTGCTAATCAGCAAGGGCACCCAAGTGGGGTATAAAATTGGCGGGGGGGAGGGGGGTGGCCCCTCCCCGAAAGAAAGTTTCAGGAATTTGACCTTTTGGAAGAGAGTAATTTTTCCGAAATGGGAATCACCCCAACCCAACGGTTACCAAGTTCTGGTTAGTTAGGCTTAAGTTAGGGTAGAGATTTATTTATTTGATGTATTTAACATGCTGTTTTTTGAAACGGCTGATTACATTAGGACATAATAATTTATATGAGTGAGAGTGAAAGGTTCTACCAATTTTACCAGGAAAGGTATTTTCACATACCTTCCAGGGTTATTTTACATACCACAATCAACAGGGAACCAACCGGATTTACTTCTCTTCCGAAGAAGGCTGTGCTACGGATTTTTATCGCTCCAGAGAAATCCATCGACCCCGGCTGGGTTTGAACCCACGAGCATCGGGTCCTGAGGCGAGCACTTTACCCCAAGACCACCGTGTTCGACTATATATATAACACGTTGGTAAAAGTTTTATTTAATGTTTATTTCTTCCTTGTTATCGTATCGCCCTGTGTTCGTGTGCCATTAATTTACCACCCCTGCTGTAGCCCATGTAAATTCCAGCCTGGGCGAAACTATCAATAGTTTCTTTGACGTCACTAATAGTTGTTCCAAGGACTGCTGTTCATCTATCAACATTCGAAATATGGCTCAAGTAGTTCCATCTACTCGAAACATTTTATCTTGCGCCTTGTCTCACTACCCATTCGGGTTATTTGCATATGCACTAATTACGCTGGTGTGCTAGGTGTAAGGAAGGTCGAATTTACGGGAAGTGTATCCGCATTTGCGTGTAGGGAGAGTGGAAAACCATTCGGGAAAAACTACCCTTGTTATACCCGACCGGAATTTGATCCCAGATATTCCCGTGATCGGCAGTCCGGTCTATTTCGAGACCGACCCCTTAGATAGGTGGCATTCAATTTTCAAAAATTCGCCTATAGAGGCCTACTCTAAATAACTTCTAGAGGCATCCAATTTAAAAAAAAGTCAGCTGAGAACTGCTCTGAGGAATTTCGAGGGGTCCTAATTTAAAAAAAAAAAAATTCTGGAGCAGGACTACTTCAAATAGCTTTTAGATAAATATAATTTTAAATAAAAATCCAGATGAAATCTATTCCAAATAGACTCATAGGGCCCAATTGTTAAAACATTTGCTGGTAAAGAACCTCTGCACCCTTTCGTCTTGGCGAGTAAAAACCCCTCAGATTAAGCTTTTGGTTAATTCCGACTTCCGAGCCTATAAAAATCAACGAGTAAGATTCTGCCTGTCGTCATACAGCGGCGTTTTTATTTCTGTTTATCTTCGAAGAGCACCCAGCCCCTTCATCATAATCCCGACCTTGTTTATAAATAATCACTCTGGAATAGTAAACAGATGACTGCGCATGCGTCGAAACACATTCATTCATTTTAATGGACGGACTGGGACTTGCGCACAAGGAACAAGTTCGAATACCTGGAATACAGCTGCAGATAAGAAATGCAATAATATTATGTTCGAAATTTAAAAATGCGTTGCTATCCAGCGGATGAGGTAAGAATTATCGTTCATTCATCTGACCTTAGAGAAGAAGCCGGTGAGTAAATGAATGTGTGACGCTCCCCTCACCCAAGGTTATTAATCTTCAACAATTGCATCCTTTCAATAATATTCTTCTTATCACACATTCTGTGGGGAAGGTGTGGTCCCGATGCGCTGACGCGACAGAACAGAACTGTGGTACGATCAGAGGAAGTTGCGCCATTCAGGAAGTGATCCCCTCCTGCCGTCCCCCCACCTCATTACTATCCTCCATTCAACTGTGCTCATTTCTCCGCGTTCTTCGTTTGTCACAAGGCGAGGGATGATGGTGGCAACATGGCGGACCTCAAACGAAAAGTCAGGATCGAAGAGCGAATAAAGATCAAAATAGGTGAGTGGCACGTATAAAAGCTATTGATGTGATTATCATCTGTCGATACTCGTCGGTGGGTAACACAGAGATGCACCCCTGTGTTTTTGTATCGATGTGATTGGGGAGAGGGGGGAAGATAAAACTCATTGTTATCAAACTTTTGTGTTCCTCTTAAATGTTTGTCAACATCCTAGATATTTTGTGTAAACAGGTGGTGCTGTACATATCCACTCTATTTCGTTAAAGGATCACGTTATGTTATTTGTCTTGTGAATTGTTGTAATTCCTCTCTTTTGATGAACCATTTCCCCCCCGATCTGCAACTATCATGGATATCAGAAACGTGCTGCCCATTATTATCTCGGCCACCTCCGAGATTAGATTTATAACCTGAGAGCTGTGTTTGAACATTTTGTGTTAAGAGACAAAGGAACACAACGGTTGTGTCATCTAGGCTAAGAAGGTCGCACGCTCCACCCACACGGTTGACGTCACAATTTAGGACGTTCATTCATAAAGTAGGGGGGGTGAGGGTACCGTTGGTTGGCTAATAGTACTCTAGGAGGGGGTGGGTCCCCCAGTGAGGGTTGGTTAACATTGTAGGTGTTTCATTTCAACAAGTGGAATTTAATTGGGTCATGCTAATTGCTAAATAATTAAAACTGCTAAATAGTATTTGGAGAGAACATTTGCTAAACACACAACTGAAATAACTTTCCAATTATTACTGCTTTTGAGGATATGAAGAGTAAGAGTAAACATGAAGTAAGGAATGATAGAATGTCAATATTAATTAATTTACATTTTTAATATGGACACATTTATAAATATCACAAACAATCTATTCCATTGTTTATAATTTATCACACATAATCATCTGCCTGGTGGTCTGAATAAATTGTCTTAAGGCAGGCGCATGAACCTTGCAGACCGCTGGTTTTGTGTGGCCTGCAGACCTTTTGATGAACCATCATGCAATGCGCCTCAATCTCAATTTTTCTTTTTTACATCCAAAAAATTTTCCATTTTTTATCAAGAGGGGCTTTACGGTCAAACAAGTTTGTCACGCCTGGCCCAAGGCGTCACTTTCACATTAGACTAGACTGTCGATGATGAGATCGGGGTTCGAATCCTGATCTGGTGTACAGAGGGCTGGGTTTTTTCCTGAATTTCGTTTCCTACCCTCCCCTCCACTCAAATGCACGTACACTTCCTCTACATTCCACTTTCCTCATCCTTAACACATTATAATAACTAGCACATTTGTGTATAACATGAATATAGTGAGAGTCTGTGACAAAAAATATATCACATAATGTCAAAATGTTTTTATTACTACTTGTTCAGGTTGTACGCATATATTATGATTTTACTCAATGGGGTAGGGACAAGGAAGGAAGCATTTTAGAGTCAGTCAACCCGCACTTGCTTGTAAAGAGAGTGGGAAACCATTTAGGAAAAAAGAACAGTAGACTCGATCATAATTTGAATCCCGATCTTCCCTGTCATCAGCCGGTCCAAAATAAAGTTAATCTATACATGGGGTGTGGGTGGGGCAACAAAAGCCCTTGCCTCTGGTCATCTTGAGGTTCAGTCCTGAGTTTGAATCCTGCCTCATACAAGTGGAGTATTACCTCGCTGGATGTTCTGTTGTCAGGAGAGGCCAAGAACCTTCAGTGTCGCAGCCACGGCTCAGTGGAGCAAAGAGATGTGTACTGTGCTCTGTCCTTGGACCAGGAGGAGATATTCAGGACGACCACCATAGAGCGCACACTAAGGTAACTAACTACCTGCCCAATATTATACCGCCGGGTCTGAGCGTATCACACACATTTTTAATTTAATGAAGTTCACTTTATACAGGATGTCTGAAAATTATCTTTACATTGGCAGCATGTGGATTATTGCCTGGTGGCTTAAAGAATCACTGATGGTGCTCAAATTGAATGTATGTAACTACTGTACATTAATAAAAAAAGGGGGTTTTCTTTGTCCACATTTCCTTGACTGTGTGTGCTAGTAGATATTTTATTTAGTATTTAAGTTTATAATAGGACAATTCCAATGTGACGGGTGTTACATTCTGACATGATTTTGAATAGTTTTAATTTAATTGTGTTTGTAACATGTTACACAACTTTTAAATTTTGTGAATACACAACTTTCTAATATCTCTTAGAATACATTTAAACATTTAGGATAGATACAACAATTTTTATACAAAAATAGATTTTTGTGCGTGACGGGTGTTACAATGTAAAGACATCAACTCTGAAGTCAACTCTTATAACTAAAAACTCTGTTAAATTAGGGCACTATTTTCAGTTGCAAGTACATAGTTCTAAAGTATATACTTTAATGAGTGTTTTAACTCAAAATTGTTTACAAATATTTTAGAACTATTATTTAATATTTAAAAAAACACTTTGTGACGGGTGTTACAAATCTTTGTGACAGGTGTTACGAGTGTGAAATAAAATTACAGTTTTAGGATTTAAACAAGAATTTTCTTATTTATACATGAAACATTATGGTATTTTGTCAGTTAAACATCAATATACATTTATTAGGTAGATATTTTGAGTAAAATTTTGTATTAAATTTTTAAAATACAAAACAATACCACTTTCTCAAGCATATTGTATAACATTTTCAGATATTTAAATACTATTTACATAAGTTCAGTGGTTTGAATCTTAAATAGGTGTTTAAATATAAAATCACTAAATAATAATATGTAAGCCTACATTATCTCCGTCAAAGTAAATAGAATTGCTTGATAGAGAAATTCTATTCAGCACTATATTTTAGAATTGTCTCTACTTTAACTCTTCCCCCTATTATCAACAATAGCTTCCGATTGCTGAATAACATCTTCAATTCCAATCCAGGCAACATCTTCTTTAGGTGGATATACAAATAAATCATTTGACTGCTTCCTCAAAAATTTCATATTTAGTAAGGAGTTCTCCTTTCTCCATTACTTGCCCAACATAATGCAGGTTTCTTGATTTTCTGGCAAATTTTACCAGCAAGAAATCACCAGGAGAAATAGAGGTTTGAAGACAAGGCAGTTCAGGTTCTAAGATATCATTTAAACTGTAAATTTGTTTTTCTTTACTGTCTGAAAATGTTGTTGCACATACCCGATATATACCACAAGGGGCAATGCAGTAAAAACACTGTACCAGGAATCAGATTAATGTTGCCCCAAAGTTCATTAAGTTTGTCTTTCACAGTAACTTAGTCTGCTCTATATCTTTTTTGTAATAGTAATAATGTTAATGTTTGAACAAACTTGTTTTGCAACTCTGGCAAAAGATTCATGTTCTGTGACAATTTCCCTTTATACTCCTACCAAAAACCAACTCCACGCTTCACAGTTTCTCCAACCCCATCTACAGCTCCTTTCCCATGTGAGGTAGCGAAGAAATGCCATTTAAGTGTAAGATCCCACTGTGTTTGAAGGTAATGTAATGCTGAAAACATATATCTGTTCTTAAATTGAGCTCTATATCTTTTTTGTAATAGTAATAATGTTAATGTTTGAACAAACTTGTTTTGCAACTCTGGCAAAAGATTCATGTTCTGTGACAATTTCCCTTTATACTCCTACCAAAAACCAACTCCACGCTTCACAGTTTCTCCAACCCCATCTACAGCTCCTTTCCCATGTGAGGTAGCGAAGAAATGCCATTTAAGTGTAAGATCCCACTGTGTTTGAAGGTAATGTAATGCTGAAAACATATATCTGTTCTTAAATTGAGCAGGTGAACATCACTGAATATAACAATATGGTAAAAACCTTGATCAGCAATTCCACCAATCAAAACTTTGATAAATGTGTACACATCATATCTATCGTGGGAAAGTGAGTCACTAACAATCGCATAGGATGAAGGGCCTGATATAGATCAAACCACAGCTGTAAACACTCTGATCTTTTGCTGATTCAAATGTGCTGATTGTAATTCATCTTGATAGCAAACTGTAAAATTTTCAGAGAAATATACTTGCAACAGAGCATTGTGTAGCTGTTCTAAGACACTGTTTTTTAAAATCTGAAAATATTTATTCTGCTGGCGTTTTACAAAAATACAAGCATAAGTTTGGGGCTTGTGCCAAGATTTCATCCAAAATATCTTGCACTATTCCTTCCTGAACAATTTTTTGAATTCTTCCTTCGGATCTTGTATTCCACTGAAACCACGAGGTTTATTCACTTTTGTCATCTTCAGTAAGTCTATCAATAAAGTTTTCTTTAAAGAGAACTAAATCCTTGCAATAATTACAGTGATTAAACATGCATTTGGAAGATTCTTCATTCCACACACTCAATTTTACAAACTCATTTAAAGTAGCTGTACGTTGCTCAGACAGTTTGGATTTAATACCTTGCAGTAAAAGGTTGATATTTTCATGCTAACGGCAAATACAAACATTTTTTGGCATATCTGATGCTTTTAAAACATAAATTGGTCTAAGCTATGCAAATTTAGATTTGCCAATTTCAAAACTTGGATGTTCAAGTCTGAAAAGTCTATAGGCTTCTAATAAAGACATTTTCATATGCCATCTCAGAAATTTTTCTTTACCAGCAGTATTTATCACTGTAATTACATCTTTCTTCCTTGGAGCTTGCCTTGAAATGTCATCTCTTTCATAAAATGCTTTTACAGCTAAAACACAATCATCTGAGTCTTTTTTTTTTGTTAAAAGTGTTTGCTTTACTTGATTAATAGAAAGGTTTTCGATGAATGCTAGTCTTTTTAGTACCTCTTTTCTTTTTCTTGGGCTTTTTGCCAAACTGCGGACTTCTCTATTCACAGCCTTACCCAACGACTGTGGTTTTTTTAAAAGCAGGTGATAATTTTATCTCATTAGTAGCAGTTACTTTCTTTGCTCTGCACTTTTGAACCCTTAACTTGTTTTTTTCTCTGCGCTAAGCAAGCTCTTTGTTTGTAAGCTTTCTGGTTCTTCTAAGCTTGTCTCTTTCTCTTTCTTTAGCCAATTGTTCTTTGTATGTATCAGCATTCAATTTTTTCTTTGTCAGCATATTACTTGTCTTTCTGCAACTGTTTTAGCCATTCTTTAACAATATAATAAATAACATTAATTACATGATATATTTTGGTTTTAACAAAGGCCTACCCTTAAAATTAGTTATGCTACAATAACATAAACATTGAGTTTATTTTGAATCAAGCTAGTATATTAAAGACTAAAATAAAATAACCCATTATGATACTTAATGTTAACACCAACCTTTCTTATTTTTAGTAGGTAATTCTGATGTAGGTAAATTTAATATTTACCATGCTAGCATTATCATTTATAGGCCTACTTTAAAGTTAAATGTTAATTTTTCATTAGTTTATTTGAAATCAGTGCATAGTTACATGGTAAAAGAAATAATTGAAGATGAGACATAATATTTTATTAACAATGAATATATTGACTTTTGAAATTATAGACCTATTATTTTATTAATCTAAGTTATGGTAAGGTAATATTTAAACTATCAAACAATAAAGTTAATATAATCTAATAAGAAGGCTTTTTATCACAACAAACATATTACCCTGCCTAGCTTCATAGTAACACCCGTCACACAGTTTTTGCCATGAGATTGAGGAGATATGTTTTTAAAAAAATTGCACAGAAATTGGAAGAGCTTTTTAGCTTTGTTCTCACAAATTTACTCATATAAAGATAAAATTATAAATGTTTTAGAAACTTTTCTATTTTTTTTTTGTGACTGGTGTTACAAAACTGTTAGATATGCTTGAAAAAATTATAAACATTAATATATTTTTATTTTTTTGTTTTTTTATTAAATTTATATTAAATATAGGACCTTAGTAGACAATATGAATATATTTTTACAAGCCATACTGTTACCTGGACTGAATTGTTCAATTTCTTTTTTCATATTTTGGCAAGCGGTTTTTATCTTCAACAATGTATGGCAAATTTGGGTACACCTATACTAGGCCATTGAATTTATAAGTCAAATTGTTAGCTTTTATATAAAAATATTGTGTTTTCTAAGTAAAATTAGACTTGTTTCAAAATATTTGCTATAAAATTAAAATAAAGTGGTCATGTCTCTTCTCTCGTGGAATGGCCTAATAATGGAAATTGATAAAACTAAAGAAAAAGAGAAAGTAAACTATTAAGAGTAAATTTAATGAAGAAAGCCCACATAGGGAAGAGGAAAAATGTGGGAAGAATCCAATGCACAAAGGTGACATCTTTCTTTCATCTGTCTTCTATAGTAGAAGTAGTCACACAAATTTAAACGCAAGTTGAGTAATATTTCAGCTTTGTTACCACAAAGAGAAGAGGAAATACACTTGACACAAACACTGGATTACTCCATTTTGAATAAATTATTATAAATTATTTAGCCACTGGGCTACCTCATATTTAAATATTTAGTATTTAAGATAATTTTCAGACAAGCTATATTTTATGGAATACAATGAAAGCCACAGAATCTGTGTAAGTCACCAATTCATCATCATTTTCATCAATCGTTTCCAGCCTGTGGCCAGGTCAGTTTAGTAAAATGACTCCATCGTCCTCCTTTAATTGCTTCCATTAATTGCTTTATCAATTATATATTTAAAACATTATTATTTTATCGCTTGCCAACTTTAGATCAATCACTATTCTAGCAGGTCATAGTATCAGTCATTCTAAGAAAAACATGTGTCCAATTTTGAACAATTTCAGAGGTGAGTTATTTGAATGTACAGTATTTTGAATATTGTATCTCCCTCCTGCCGTAATTATTTCCTGTCTGAAGCATGTGTATCGGTATGAGGTATCATAATTTGGCTGTTGTGACTGTTGATAGCACTGACATTGTTGTTAAAACTCTACGAATCTTTACAAATGTTGAATATGCAGATGTGCTGTTTGTTTATGGTTTCTATGATGCCGCCGATGATGCCGCTTTTGATAAATACAACCGACGATTTCATATCCGTAGAATTCTGGAAAACACTCTACAATCCAGAATCAAAGATGTGTAGCAAATTTATAACAGCGTCACAACAGGCCAATGACAGGGGTGAATTAAGGCAGGAGGGAAGGACATGATTGTGGGCCAAATTCAAAATATTGTACATTCAAATAGCTCCATCTCAGAAATTGTTTGGAATAGGACACATGTTCATATACATTTTTTTTTTCAGAATGACCGATACTATGACCCACCAGAATATTGAGCTTTCCTCTTGAAAGACTGTTTGTGTTTGTGTGCTTGCATGTGTTCATGTGTGTGTTGTTTAGAAACACCATACTTATTTCTCCCTGACTATGTGGCACTGTCCTTACAGCCCATTTTTCGGAGAGGAGTTTCAATTCGAAGTTCCCCGGAAGTTCCGCTACCTGTCCCTATACCTGTATGACCGTGACCGTCATCTGAAGCAGGACAAGGTACTGGGGAAGGTGGCAATCAAGAGGGAGGATCTCCACTTGTACCACAACAAGGAGCACTGGTTCCCCATCAGGGCTGTGGACGCTGACAGTGAGGTGCAGGTGAGTTCCATGAACCAAGGACGGGGTCGATCGTGCTCGTTAGTTCCCACCACTCTTGTTCTAAGACTGTGTTTTGTTTGTTTTGTGGCAGGGCAAAGCGCACATAGAGGTGAAGTTTGAACCAGTCCTGAAAGGGAATAATGAAATAGACCATCACAACAACCGGGTGACAGTCAGGTGAGTGGGGTACACTTCAGGACCTTGCTACCACGGTACTGCCAACTTTAAAGCTCTTAGTTTGAACAAACACTTATTTAGTTATTTAACATAACTTTGTCTTTCTCACTGAAGATAGATCAAATCCAAGTCCTCAATATATTTGGTTTGATTCTAAGAAAACTCTCCCTGGTTAGAAAAAAACCTGAAATAGTTCACCTGACCTATCTCAACAGTAGCTATTTGAGTCCGGGAACGCTCTTTGAGTGGACCTGCCTGCTTTTGTGTCCCTCTGAAGACGTCTTAGATCTAGGCAGGCATTGAACCAAAGTCTGCCAGTTTTGTGACATGTGTGATGTGTGTGTGATATACTTCTGGAGTGCAGTGACAAGTCTTCTAGTTGTGTGATATGTGTGTGATAGGCTGCTGGAGTGCAGTGACCTCACCATCAAGAATGGAAGCTGCGACCCGTTTGCCATCGTGACCATGTGCTACTCCAACAGCAGGCAGGAGATCAGGAGGACAAAGGTGAAGAAGAAGACTGTGTCTCCTCACTTTGATGAGCTCCTCTCCTTCGAGGTGAGTACACTCACACTTTGATAAGCTCCTTTCCTTTAAGGGGAGTACATTCACTCCCTCACATTCTCGCAAGAAAGAGAAGGTTTAATCTTGAGCTTCTTACTTGAATCGTGATAACATTTTAGGGCTTGCCTTTCAGATACTTTTTAGGGGTCTGGAAAACTTTGATAGTATCAATATCGATAAGAATTCTATATTATTAAATTCATTATTTTGAATCAAACCAAACTAGAACAAATCAATATGGTTTTATGTCGTTATTAATCCCTCAATGTGCCTGAAATATGTTTATAAATTTTAATAACAATTCTTGAGAGGTAAACTAAATGCTTATTAATTACTACCATATTGATCAGAAATCAAGCTGCCAATTTTTTTTTACTGAAAACAGCCTTTTAAAACCTTCGCATAGCCAGTAATCACACCCTCGGATAATACGAAACAAATTTGTTCACTTTGAGGATTTTTTATTTTTAAAATTTTTTAGCACTGCGTCTTACTACCAGTTCACGTTATACACTTATGTACTAATTATTTCAGGGATTAGGGAGGTTATATTTGTAGGAAGTGTAGTGGAAAACAATTTTGGAAAAAAATAACATCTCATTACGCCCGATTGAGATTCAAACCTAGATCTCCTAGTCATCGGCAGTCTATTCTACTGCGAGAGCAACGCTTAAGACCATGCGGCCGCTGAAGCGAGTGTAACTTTGAGGACTGAGAGATGTATATTGAAATATTTTATAATCAGCACAACAGATGGTGTTACTGCTCAACTTAAACAAGTTTAACTATCATTGCGTGAAAATATTGAAGAACTTGTATTTATTCATGATAACATATAGGACTAGGCAATGTACAGATCTTTAGATCTAAAATCTTAATTCTAACTAGGATTTGATAACCATCCAAAATTTGAAAATAGTATTTGTGTTGAATCGAGATTTGATTAAAACTCAAATAATCTGCTTCCCCCTAATGTCAATCATTTGGCTTATTTTATTTTCAATATTACTAAAATAATAAGTGCTAACTATCCATTAAGTACCCAACTCTACCTGGTGCTGTGCAAGGCCAGAAAGCCATATTTAAAAATTGAGACACTTTTTACAATTTGTAGCGATTACTTAAAAACTATGTAACCTAGGGCTGTTCCTCTGTCAAGTTGCATCCTCAAAATGCCGGTCTTTTCCAGCTGCCGAACAGTCGAGGGCAGAACCACGACCGGGACACGGTCTACCAGCTGTCCCCCGAGAGGGACGTTGAGTTCTCTGAGCTGAGAGTGGCCCTATGGCATGATGCCCCGGGGATGGCCGACAACATCTTCTTGGGGGAGGTGAAGGTCCCCCTTAGAGGCCAGCAGCAGCAACAGTTCGCTGCCACTAACGCTTGGTATGCACTTGCTGACAAATGCTGGTGCATCTCTCTAACCCACTCATCTTTGTGGTTGTTATATAACACTCTTTGAATATTGAAATGTATTTACTAGTGATGACCCACTTCTTCTGTGGTTGAATAGTCCAAGGTGTCACTCTTGTATTAGACTGTACTGTAAATGACAAGATCCTGGTTCGAATACCGGTCGGATGTACCGAGGGTGGATTTTCTTAAATGGTTTTCCACTCTCTTCAATCAGATGTGAGTACGTTTCCTCTAAATTATATCATTCCTAACCCATTAGCGTAATTAGTACATCAGCATACAACCCGAGCTGGTAGTGGGACAAGAGGACAAAATAAAATACTAGGAATTGGTTTCTTGGATTTTTAAGTTTGAGTTTGAATTGGTTTTATATCTGTAACAGTCTAATAGGTCCATCCTATAGTTATTTTAAGCTTGATATATTTATAGGATAGACTTAGCAATTCGACCCCAGACCAGTAATTCAACACTAAACAGAATGTACTGATGTTATAATGAATGCATAAAACTAGAGACACCTAAATACTGTGAAACATGCTTTTACTAGCACATTAAAATTAATTTCTCGATATTTTTAAATTCTGTTGTATCATTTTAAAATATATTATACACACGCAAAATAAAACAAATCCAATCTTTTTGCATAATTGACTACTTTGCATTTTAAATGCTTATAATAATAAATTAGGTCAATTTTAATGAGGGTTAACAATATAGAAACTAAATATATTTTTATTAAGCAGCAGATGGCATCATAGTTTGCTTCTTTTTACTTTCTCTCTATCTTACAGGTAGAGAAAGTATGGTGATCGTCAAAAAAATCGAACTCGAGATTTTGATGAATTTTGACGTTTCATGACTTCCTGAATCCGAAAAAGTGGTTTTTGAATTTCCGTCTGTCTGTCTGTCTGTCTGT